>JACEFZ010013847.1:0-233024 GCA_014155875.1 Cepaea nemoralis
TAATAAATCAATAAAAAATCAAATTAAAAGGGGGAGTTAGAGATAAGGACTACAAACATAAATGTAGAAGTAGGGGTCAGAGTTAGGAAGAGGACTATAAAAACTGAAATTAAATAGGGGTCAGAGTTAGAGACTAGAGGACTCACTAAACAACATGCAAATTGTAGAAGTAGGGGTCAGAGTTAGAGACTAGAGGACTCACTAAACAACATGCAATTGTAGAAGTAGGGGTCAGAGTTAGAGACTAGAGGACTCACTAGACAACATGCAAATTGTAGAAGTAGGGGTCAGAGTTAGAGACTAGAGGACTCACTAAACAACATGCAAATTGTAGAAGTAGGGGGTCAGAGTTAGAGACTAGAGGACTCACTAACACATGCACAATTGTAGAAGTAGGGGTCAGAGTTAGAGACTAGAGGACTCACTAAACAACATGCAAATTGTAGAAGTAGGGGGTCAGAGTTAGAGACTAGAGGGACTCACTAAACAACATGCAAATTGTAGAAGTAGGGGTCAGAGTTAGAGAAGAGGTCACTAGACACAGCAAATTGTAAAAAGGGCAGAGTTAGAGACTAGAGGACACTAAACAACAGCAAATTGTAGAAGTAGGGGTCAGATTAGAGACTAGAGGACTCACTAGACAACATGAATTTAGAAAAGGAAGGTAGAGGACAGAGGAATCAAAAACAAAGCAAATTGTAAATGGGTCAGAGTTAGAGACTAGAGACTCACTAAACATGCAAATTGTAGAAGTAGGGGTCAGAGTTAGAGACTAGAGGACTCACTAAACAACATGCAAATTGTAGAAGTAGGGCAGAGTTAGAGACTAGAGGACTCACTAAACAACATGAAATTGTAGATAGTAGGGGTCAGAGTTAGAGACTAGAGGACTCACTAAACAACATGCAAATTGTAGAAGTAGGGGTCAGAGTTAGAGACTAGAGGACTCACTAAACAACATGCAAATTGTAGAAGTAGGGGTCAGAGTTAGAGACTAGAGGACTCACTAAACAACATGCAAATTGAAAGCTATGGTTTCATGTAGGGGTCAGAGTTAGAGACTAGAGGACTCACTAACAACATGCAAATTGTAGAAGTAGGGGTCAGAGTTAGAGACTAGAGGACTCACTAAACAACATGCAAATTGTAGAAGTAGGGGTCAGAGTTAGAGACTAGAGGACTCACTAAACAACATGCAAATTGTAGAAGTAGGGGTCAGAGTTAGAGACTAGAGGACTCACTAAACAACATGCAAATTGTAGAAGTAGGGGTCAGAGTTAGAGACTAGAGGACTCACTAAACAACATGCAAATTGTAGAAGTAGGGGTCAGAGTTAGAGACTAGAGGACTCACTAACATCATGCAAATTGTAGAAGTAGGGGTCAGAGTTAGAGACTAGAGGACTCACTAAACAACATGCAAATTGAAAGCTATGGTTTCATGTAGGGGTCAGAGTTAGAGACTAGAGGACTCACTAAACAACATGCAAATTGTAGAAGTAGGGGTCAGAGTTAGAGACTAGAGGACTCACTAAACAACATGCAAATTGTAGAAGTAGGGGTCAGAGTTAGAGACTAGAGGACTCACTAAACATGCAAATTGTAGAAGTAGGGGTCAGAGTTAGAGACTAGAGGACTCACTAAACATGCAAATTGTAGAAGTAGGGGTCAGAGTTAGAGACTAGAGGACTCACTAAACAACATGCAAATTGTAGAAGTAGGGGTCAGAGTTAGAGACTAGAGGACTCACTAACAACATGCAAATTGTAGAAGTAGGGGTCAGAGTTAGAGACTAGAGGACTCACTAACAACATGCAAATTGTAGAAGTAGGGGTCAGAGTTAGAGACTAGAGGACTCACTAAACAACATGCAAATTGTAGAAGTAGGGGTCAGAGTTAGAGACTAGAGGACTCACTAAACAACATGCAAATTGTAGAAGTAGGGGTCAGAGTTAGAGACTAGAGGACTCACTAAACAACATGCAAATTGTAGAAGTAGGGGTCAGAGTTAGAGACTAGAGGACTCACTAAACATGCAAATTGTAGAAGTAGGGGTCAGAGTTAGAGACTAGAGGACTCACTAAACATGCAAATTGTAGAAGTAGGAGTCAGAGTTAGAGACTAGAGGACTCAATAAACAACATGCAAATTGAAAGCTATGGTTTCATGTAGGGGTCAGAGTTAGAGACTAGAGGACTCACTAAACAACATGCAAATTGTAGAAGTAGGGGTCAGAGTTAGAGACTAGAGGACTCACTAATCAACATGCAAATTGAAAGCTATGGTTTCATGTAGGGGTCAGAGTTAGAGACTAGAGGACTCACTAAACAACATACAAATTGAAAGCTATGGTTTCATGTAGGGGTCAGAGTTAGAGACTAGAGGACTCACTAAACAACATACAAATTGAAAGCTATGGTTTCATATAAATTTCTGAGACCTATGGTGCTGTTTCAATGGTTTGAATACTGTCCATATTCCACAGTTGTGGGTTCATGTGGATGATAGACATGGCTAATGAAGACACCTTTTTTTAGGGGTGTCTAGTTGGTCATGCATTGAGGTACATTTGTTCCTGCAGCGGGGCGCTGTTGTAATTTGGAGGTGACAGGTTCGAATCCCGATTGGTAACTATAGTTTTCAATTTTTATGTCGTCTAGTGCGCCCTCTAGTCTCTATTTCTTACCCCTACTTCTATGAGCTCCAAACAATACGTGTGTATTTATTTATTTACGAGTACTAGGATAATGAAGTGCTTACCAGTACTAGTACTAGGGTAATTGAATGCTTACCAGTACTAGGATAATTGAATGCTTACCGGTACTAGGGTAATTGAATGCTTACCAGTACTAGGGTAATTGAATGCTGACCAGTACTAGGGTAATTGAATGCTTACCAGTACTAGGGTAATTGAATGCTTACCAGTACTAGGGTAATTGAATGCTTACCAGTAGTGCTTAATAATACTAGGGCAATTAAATGCTTACTAGGGTAATCAAATGCTTTCATGAAAGAAATGAAAGGAAAAAAAAAAAAATGCCAATACAAGAACATACAAACTTACTACATGTTTTAACACAAGATCCTCATAGCTCATGGTGATATCATTTCCAAGTGATATATTGGCATCTGGTGAGACAAAGAAGGAAGGCATTTCTTGTAACTTGTTTTCTGTCTTGATCTATTTAACAGACTAAATGATTACCTGTAGAACCATAGCAGATACTGCCATTAGGGATGTGAAGTGTTAGGGCTTCTAAGCCACAACATATGATATGGGGTTTCAATTCTCTTTGTCATTCTCAGATAATTCCTGGATAATTTTGATAATTGTCTGGTAAATTTTTTTTGACAAATTAAAAATAAAGTCTGGTTTGAGAAATAAGACATAGACAGTCAAGATTTTGTGGATTGTTATGAGAAGAATGCAATGAATGAATCACCCAAATAAACGAGAAGTAGATTGTGAGCTTTACTAAAACACGACTACAAGAGACAAATTGGACGTTGCGGCCAAAGCCTTCGTCAGCACAGGACAAACAAATACAAACCAACACAAAACTACATGAAACACACTATGACAACATTAAACTATTAAACTAATTAAAATAAAATGTACTCATCTGAATACTGTGTCCTAGCTTGGAAGGTCTGACACACGTAGGGCGCCAGTGGATCAATAGACCGGATGTATGGTACACGGGTCAAAGGTCAAGCGGGAAGGGAGTGGGGTGGAGACGCGCCCATGTGTGCGGAAAAGTGAAATTAGAGACCGGCAAAGATGTTACGGACGCAGATGACAATTAGCAATTATCATTAAGCGCTCGAAACACAGCTGCGGAAACCTATATAGTGTTAGTACACACAGAGAGGCATGAGTGGCGGTCGTTCAGAAAATGATGGCAAAACACCGAACGTAAATCCGCCAAGAGAGTTGACTGTGATGTCATACAAAGGATCTGCACGTACCCAGATGGTGGACTGTAAGCTAGGGGTGGGAGGGGTGGGGTGGGAAGTTAAATGAAGCTGTGTTGGACATTAAGGCCGTGAGGGGAGAGTGTGCCCAACTGGAAGATGAGACGATGTTCCAATGTCTTCCGATCCCGTTCGTGGGATGCGCATGATTTGATGGCCGTGACCTGTATGTCGGCTACGCCATGGTGGTCAGGACTGTTGAAATGTATGGATACTGGTTTCTGGGCGCCACTGGTGATGTCAGAAAGATGTTGTCGAAATCTGTCCCCAAGACGTAATCCTGTCTCCCCGACATATCTCATGTCGCAACGTGTGCAGGTAATCGCATAGATGACGTTGCGACTGATGCATGAGAAACCCTCACGGATGTGGAAGGTCGTCTTAGGGAATGTCAGACTCTGGGTTTGAAGTACGTATGGACAGGTCTTGCAAACCGATCGAAGACACGCCACCGTGCCAGGAAGAGACTGGTGAGGTTGGGGTAGCCTGCTATGGACCAGCACATCTTTGAGGTTACGATCCCGCTTATATGCCACTAGAGGAGCCTCTGAGAAGACATCACGAGTGGTCGATTCCGCCCGGAGAATGGATAGATGTTTAAAAAGGATATTCTTGGCAGCAATATTGTGGGGATGATAAGTAAGTGAGAGGACAGGTCTATTGTTTCGTGGTTTCGGCCTGGAGGAGAGAGCCTCAGTGCGACTGATAGATTGGCAGCGGTGGAGAGCTGTAGATAGAACATTATCAGGATAGCCACGAAGGCGAAAGAAATCAAGCATCTCGTGGGCTTTTTGATGGAAGTCGTTGTTATCCTGACAAAGTCGTCGGAGACGTAACAGTTGGGAGAAAGGAATAGAACGTTTGCACGAGGGAGGGTGGGAGGAGGTATAGAGAAGGAATGAGTGCGAGTCAGTTGGTTTATAATAAACCGTCGTGCATAGACCAGCGGAACCTAAAGAGACTGTGAGGTCTAAGAAATTGACAGCCGACGAAGAAATGGTGGAGGTAAGTTTGATGCTGGGATGGAAGTCTGAAAAAAAAGGCAATGAAGTTCTGTAGGTCAGGCAAGGGCATGTCCGAGACACCAAAGCAGTCGTCAATGTACCTCCTGTAGAGCTCCGGGAGCCTACCGGTGTACTGATTCCATACCTGGTGCTCCAGATAGCCCATGAAGAGGCAGGCATAACTGGGACCCATCTTAGTACCCATGGCCACACCGCTGATCTGGTCGAAGTAGTCCCCATTGAACTCAAACGAGTTGAGGTTGAGGACTAACTCCGCAAGACGCAGTAATGGTCCAGTGGCTATCGAGGGATTAAGCCTTTTCTCCAAGAAAAATTCTAAGGCTTTAAGGCCGTCAGAGTGAGGAATGGAAGTGTAGAGTGAAGTCACATCTAAAGTGAAGATGTGATACTGAGAAGGGTTAGTGAAACTGATGGAATCGAAGATGGAGATAGCGTGGTTGGTGTCTTTGATATACGAAGGGAGGCTGGCAACCAACGGCTGAAACATGCTGTCTAGAAACTCTGAAATCCGTTCTGTAGGGCAAGAGCAGGCCGAGACGTTATGAGAAGAAACAGGCTTGAAAATTTGGTTACAACTGGCAGGCTTGATAGGAAGAGAGCAAGGGGAAAACAAAGGGATAAATACCTTGATAGTTTGGCATTTTGTAATGATCGGGACAAGAAGATTGATTGATTGATTGATTGATTTAGGAACCGACATCACAGCATTCGGGGCATTCCCATAAGCGCTCCGTCCCCATCCTCAGCAACCAGCGAAGAGTTCCAACACCAATAGCACCAGTAGCAATCTGATTATATGTCCGCCTCGCCTTTCTTCTGAGTGTCGAGCGTCGGCCAGATCCCCTCACCACTCCTCGCTGTCTCATTCTTGCCAGACCATGGTGATCCATTTGCTCCTCCGAAGTGTACACGTTCTCCCACAAGGCTGCAACCACGTCTGCCTTATCATGTATCAATACTCCACCAAGTTCTGCAGAGCCAGCCAATCTGTCCGCCTGTTCATTCCCCAGCACACCGGCATGCCCCGAAGAAAAGATCCAGGCGATGCTTGCTACCCGTGACCTCCGAAGCGAAGCAAGCCACTCTGCCAGAAGCTTGCCTGTCCTCACCTTCCTCAGCAGGCTTTCTGAGTCAGTTACAATCATGATGTGTGTGTATCATATTATCCATCCAGCGGAAAGCTGCACTGACTGCCTCCACCTCCATTCTTAAGCTAGATGTTGTGGTATCATATGCCAGGCTCTCCTGCACCAAATGACGACCATTAGCTTTTGCTAAGAACCCCCAGGCACTTCTACTACCTCTCAACACCGACCCCATCTGTGTAGATAATCACATCACCTGAGTGAGCATTATCCTGAATTAATTGCTGGATTTCCACTTCCGAGGCCCCTGCTGGCCACTCCCTGCACTCCCAGCTCAATGTGATTATAACTCTACACAAGTCTGACTGCTCCGCTGGCACTCTGACCTACTCCTTTCCTCGCCTAATGTTCCATGATTTCTCTCTTATCAGTCTCTGGCCCTTAACTGCGTCCAGCGCCTCATGCAATGGGTGATCTGTGTCTGCAGCTACTCTGAGGTATGCCTTCACCTGCATCATCTACCAGCAACAGTCGGCAGACCAAGGATGTAACGCTTACACACCACTGGGGTGTCTCTGGTGCATCCCAGAATGACCCGCATAGCTTCGTGCTGTATGCGCTCTAATTTCATCAGCTGACTCTTTGAGACAGTGAGCAGTCCTAGTCCATAATCAATCACTGAAAGGATCAAGTGCTGGTATAGTGTGAAAAGCATTCTCTGCTCTGTGTCCATTGCAGCCATAGTTTTAAGTGCATTGAGTCCCTTTTGAGACCTTGTCACAACCGTCTCCACATGGTCGTTGAAGGACAGGCTCCTGTCAAATGTGATTCCCAGATACTTCAGTTTGTTCTCTCTGTTGATGCTTCTACCATTTATCGTGAGGCTTAGGACATCAGCTCTCACAATCCTGTTGTCCAGAGAGCACCACAAAACAGCCGCCTTTTCTGGGTGGATGACAGCACTCATTTCAGTGCACCAGTCAATCACTTTGTCTACTGTCGCCTGTAGCTCATGGGCTGTTTGTACCCTATCTCTCCCCTACCTATATGCAAGAATATCATCTGCAAATGTTAGCATCCTTCCGACCCCTGGTGCTTCTAGGTTTGCAATCTTGCTCGTATACATGTTAAAGAGCACCGGTGAGATTGCAGATCCCTGTGGCAGTCCCGGGGTTAAAATATGTGGCTCTGAGGTCCATGCACCCAGACGGAGAGCAACCCGACTGTCAACAACTCAAATTGCATCCAGGCACTCGCTCCACTTCATTCACACCTCAACGACACGTCATGTGTGAATGGACATCATCTATTTTATTTCAGGCGAACCTGCTATATTTACATACACAATATCAGGCGGTAATTGACTGCCTAAATATACATGTCGCCTTTCCTCACAACAACCCGTACATACTCAAATACAATCTCACACTCGCAAATTATAACATGCGCCAGAATACAGGATGGCTGCTATCCAGTTCACCAACCAGGGATTGACTCCCTTCTCCATCAGTGCGGTGGACCTGATTCGAGACTCTGGTGACCAAGTGAGATGGCAAACCATGACCCGCCCACGCCTTTCGGCATGGCACTTAATGATGATGAACCATTTTTAGGTTAGGTCGACTCCTGAGCTTTGCTGGTCAGAAAAGTAATCCTGTCTCTTCTGAGGATAGAACTTAGACCACTGCCTTGACAGGCAAGCCTACTAACTGCTGAAGTAAGGTTTAAACAAAGGGACGACAAAACTCATTCTGTTTGACAACGGATCACAACTAGTGTTATAATCAAAACACAGCTGCTGGGGTGGGAATTGTTAGAGCTTCATATATACTAGGCCACAAGATATGATATGGGGTTGACAGTTACCTTCCTCATTGCCTTTTCTTTCCAGAAAATTGGCTGGTAATAATTTTATTAGGCCTGGTCGACCCCTGAGCCGTACTGGTCAGAAAAATCACCCTGCCTCTATTGAAGATTGAACCGAGACCTCTGTCTGGGCAGGCAAGCACTCTAACCACTACAGCGGACTGAAGCAAGTTTTGAAGCAAAGGGAGGTTCAGCAACAACAAAACCTATTTTGTTTGGCAATGGGCCACCACTAGTTTTATAATCAAGGCTGTGTCAAAACCATAACAAGGAAACAGATGAGTAACTTTTATATATATGAATACATTTACAGTTATGTAGATACAATTTAACAGATTCAGTGCCAAATAAAAAAGAGAGAGAGAGAGAGAGAGAGAGAGAGAGAGAGAGAGAGAGAGAGAGAGAGAGAGAGAGAGAGAGAGAGAGAGAGAGAGAGAGAGAGAGAGAGAGAGAGAGAGAGAGAGAGAGAGAGAGAGAGAGTGTGTGCGTGTGCGTGCGTGTGTGTGCAGCAGACCACGTTGCACTGGGTTTTAACGAGTTGGTATGGGTGCCGGTCGTTCAGAAAGCAATAGTAAACTGAATGTAAACTTGCCAAGATATCAACAACAGCAGTAATATGCTGGTGTTGACAGCGATGTCCTGTAAATAGGGTATGCCAAAAAAAATGTATTCTAATAAAACTTACCATTTATACCTCTTGTTTTTTGGTGACTCAATCTTAGGCAGGGAATGTAAGGACTGGTACAATGAGAGAATGTATAACAGTTCCAGTCGACCTAGATTTATTGCTGTTTGTGTACATTCAGTAGTATGCCACTGCTTTCTGAATGACTGACGCAGATAGCATTGTAAACATCAACGCAAAACAATCTGCTTCTGCACTGCCTGCAGTTGACATCTCCTGTACCAAGACTGTGGTGACCATGTGAGATGGCCACTAGGCCACATGACTCTGCGGACAAACCGCAGATCTGCCTGCAGTTGGTATCCTCCTGAAAACTACCCACGAACAAGCTCCGTGGAGAAAGTAACGTAGACTATCACTGTAAATCCAAATAGTGAAAGGAATGTTCGACAAGGAAGGACAAAACAGAGTTCAATGCAGAAGAGCCACTATCAGTTTCCTTGATGAAAAATACACAGGAGCTCTGCATCCGAATCTAAACAGATTTTGCACAAAATACTGTTCAAAATGGAGGACCGGGAGAGGAAAGAACAGAGAAATTACTAAATACCATCCATGGTACACAAACTGTGGTGGTATTGACAGATGCAAAATCAGTACTTGAGACAATCCAGACTTGGAAATTGCTAGTACTATCTAAAATAGGCAGATAGCATAAGGTAAAACAAAACTGGATACCATCTCACTGTGGAGAAGCTGGAAATGAGAAAGCTGATCAACTAGCTAAGGAATAAACAATAGACAAACGACCTGATGTGTCCGTTACACACCACCAAAAGAAAAGAATGATCAAATCAATCAGAAAGGCACCAACACCAGCTCAAGACCATTACCACTTTATGGCCAGACCAGAACAAATAATTTATACATTACGCAACCAGATGTGTACAAAATTCAAGATTGGTGAATCAGCCATGTGCACATGTGAACTGGCATTGCAGACAGCAGATCACACACTCCAAGACTGCTCAACCTACGACATACCCTGGGGAACCGTCTGGCCTAAAGAAACAACAGTGGAAGATCAACTCTATGGATCACTGAGTTAACTAAAAAGAGACAACATTGCAGGTCACACACAAAAGTGAACGAAAGAAGAAGAAATGAGATATGTCAAACCATGACTGCTCATGACTATGGGTATGGGACATGATGATAATATCCATCCAAAATTTCACCTATTTATCCATCTCACTCACCATCCACCTGATCATCTACTTATATATATATATATATATATATATATATATATATATATATATATATATATATATATATATATATATGTCTGTTCATCTATATAAAATAACTGAATGCTGTGAACTTGTAAATGTAAACTATCAACTCTACCTGCATTGACAACACCTGTCCATCTGTTGTTGCTGTGGTCACCAAACAGGTGGGCATCAAGCTGCAGAGGTGGAATGTCATCCTCTTCTACGTCATCTACGAAGAAACAATGAGTGACATTTATGAAAGATCAATGCGGACTCCCTATGGTCAGATTTTTGTCCTAAACCTGCGACTGGCCTAGCAAGCCAGCAGGGGATCTTCATACTTCTCGTAGAAAAACTAAGAAGTTTAAACGGACTGTTTTAAGCCCATAAGCGGGCACTCTCCCACTGTTTATACTTCACCTCGACACCGCAAGGTACAAGAGGAACATGATGAGATGAGATGAGAATGCGGGTAAATACTAACATCACCACCACCATGCGGCAGCTCCTGTATAGAACAATGCTCTCATCACCGCCTGCTGTAAAGATCATGAATTTCATGACCAAGTTTAGTTTAGTCGTTGGATCAACATCACGGCACACGGTTTAACCCATAAGTGCTCCGTTTTCCTCCTAACTCAAACCTGAGTCTGGAGAAACTTAGCTCAATGCATGAACTCCGTTGCATCAGCGAGGATCCTGAAATACTTTGGGTAGATTATTAACTCAAAATTTTGCCCGGGCAGCTCCGTTAGGCTACTCTTTTTCGATTTCCAACTGCCAAGGGATTTTTTACGTGTGCAACAATACACACGGGTCTCACTACCCAGAGACCAGGGGAAATTTTATTGCTGGAAGTCCAGGTGGATTTTTTAAAATAAAATCCCGGTCTTCACCGGGGCCTGAACCCGGGACCTCCAGCACTCAAGGCGGACACCATACCTCGAGACCACTCAGTACCCCTGAATTTCATGTCCAAAATATTTTCAATGTTCAGTGTCCATCTTTGTCCTTGATCATTGCCCTTTCTTCCAGGAATCATTGGCCCAGTCACCCAGCTAATGAGTTAAGAGCGGAGTGACACTGGGCTGTGGATTTAATGTGGAATGTCTTTACATCTGACCGCGTTTGTTTGTACTGTGAACTGCATGTTCAGAAAAATGGCGGGCGGCCGATTGCTGAACTAGCTGGTTTTGCTTTATGCAGTAATGTGTGTGTAACTGCTTGTTGGGTGGGGTTGGTTTGTCCGGACTGCTATCTGTTCCACTTTTCACATGGGACAGTGAGGAGCATTTTGTGTGAAATTCAGTGGCACATGTGACTAAGTGAATCAGTAGTTATCTCAGAACAGTCATAACATCTGATGGGAGTTGCCTTGAAGAAATTATAACAAGAATTGCCATTGTAAAGGTAGCCTTTTGCAAGATGAAAAACATACTGACCAATAAAAAGATATCAATTGAAACGAGAAAAAAGAGTGTTGAAGTGCTACATAGAACCTGTACTTTTGTATGGATGTGAAGCGTGGACAATGAGCAGACAAGCTGAAAACATCTGATGGCTGTGGAAATGTGGTTTCTGAGGAAAATGCAAAGAATACCATGGACAATCAGAAAAACCAATGAACAAGTCCTTCAAGAAACAAAAGAAGATTGTAAATTGATTAGAGACATTAGACGTAGACAGTCACAATTTTTTGGGCATGTTATGAGAAGAAATGAATTGGAGAACTTGGTGACAACTGGCAAGGTCGGAGGGAAGAGACCAAGGGGAAGACCGAGAAGTAAATACCTGATGGTTCAGCCACGTGGCATGGTCGAGACAGAAACACGGAGCTGAACCATGACTCTGGTGATCGAGTGAGATGGCAAAGCATGACCACCTAAGCTTATTGGCATGGAACATGATGGATGGATGGACTAACTAACCAGGACATAAATTACATGTACCTCAGAAGTCGGAGTGGGTTTGCAGCGAGAGACACTGGTAATAGGGAAAGCTAACCCACATGCAAAAATCAGTCCAGTGCACAAGAAGTAGTGGACTACACTTGAGTTTCAAGGAATTGACGAAAAAATAAATAAATGGATATCTTTGCATAAGAAGGGAAAGAACAAGGGCCCAATCTAAGGCTCTGATGAGAACCATGAAGTAATGTCAAACAAGGGACCTTCTCCACACCTTGAGACACACTGTGTATAATATAGTAAGTCAAGTAACAAGTGAAGTAAAGTTAATAAGCAAAGTAAAGTTAAAAAGTAAAGTCAAAAATATTGTAAAGTAAAGTGTAAACTAAAAAGTAAATTAAAGAAAAGTAAAGTAAAATAAACTAAAAAGTAAAGTAAAGTAAAGAGTAAAGTTTAAAAAAGTAAAGTAAAGAGTAAAGTAAAGTAAACTAAAAAGTAAAGTAAATTAACATAAAGTAAACTAAAAAGTAAAGTTTAAAAAAAAAAAGTAAAGTAAAAAGTAAACTAAACTAAAATGTAAAGAAAAGTTTTTAAAAAAAAGTAATGTAAGGTAAACTAAAATGTAAAGTAAAGTAAATAAAGTAAAAAGCAAAGTAAAGTTTAAAAAAGTGAAGTAAAGTAAAGTAAAGTAAAGTAAAGTAAAGTAAAAAGTAGAGTAAAGTAAAGTACCCTTGTACACACCTGAAGCGCGTTGGGCACATGGTGCTAGACCCATATTTATATAGACCAATCAGCACTTGATCGATGATGTATGTGCCTGGCCTTTGCAGGACAACCCCGGTTTGATTTTCTTGGCAACTGTATGTTTAGTAGTTTGCCATTGCTTTCTGAACGAGAAGTCAACGTTGAACTCCAACTGAACAGATTCAGTGCCAAACAAAAAGTGGGTTTCAGTCAAACAAAAATGGGTGGCTTAAAATGGGGATTAGTGGTGTGTCATAGTTATTACTTAATAATTGGTAATAAAGTAGCAGACATGTTGTATTATAACACAATGACAACATTTTGGTGATATATAAGGCCATGACAGATACGGGAAGTCGCTTAAGACGATTAATCATCCCTTGACACTTAATCAGTTAATGCTGGTGCAGGGATTGAACCACCTACCTTGCTGTCAGCAAGCCGGTAGTTTATGAGCAAGCATGCTGATCCTTTCCACCACACAACACACTCGATCGGCGATGTGGTCAATATCACACAAGCCACCTCGACTTCTCCGGGGGTATCTTGGTACTCATTTAAGGTTGGGGGTGACATGGAAGCGCGAGACACATTTCTTTCTAACATCCCTCCTCCCCTGCCTGGCATGAGGTGATGTTGATTACCAGCTGCACCTTATCTCCTAACTTATGCCAGACTTTTTTCAAACCAAAGTGAGAATGTTAGTTCCGTATCCTTTACTGGATGTAGCAGTCAACTCCAGCATTTTTTTGGCTGTTTGTGATTCCTGGGCAGTTTACGTTCAATAGTTTGCTATTGCTTAAAGTGAAAAAACCCACCTGAGTATCTTTGAAGTTCGTCATTGTCGTCGTCAGCTTCTTCATCCTTCTCTTCACCAACTTCCACTTCCTCCTTCTCTTCTTTCTTCAGCTGTTTGTGAAAGAAAATAAAGTGAGAGAAGCTTGGTTAAATGTTGCTGCTCAGAATAAAAATAGAATCTTTCAAACACAAAATAAACTCATTCACTGGAGCTCGTTCCTCCATGGTACTCTGTTGTATGGTAAAGGGTCTCTTTCATTGTATACAGAGAGAAGTCCAGCATGACCAAGAAATGTAACATGTTTAAACACGTGCTACCACTTCTAGTGCACTGGACTGATATTTACATGTGGATTGCCAGTGCCCCTCACCATCAGGTGAACCCACTCAGACTTATGAGGTACTTGTAATTTACCTAGATCGTTATGAAAATCTCACGTTAACTACAGTAGCTGATGTACAAATCACATTCTTATCTAAGTAAAGCATCATAATGGCAAATACTGGCGTTATGCACTGGCCTGCAGTAAAAATACCCAGTAGTACTGGTGTCAGAATTTATTGCCACATCATAGATTGAAGTTGACGCCATATTTTGCTCTTCCCCATCTTCAACCCTTTGCCCTATAAAGCAAATTTGACTAGGGATATAGTTTTAACTCCACCACTGGGGCCTTGGGTAACATGTGATATGCAATTAGTACGACAGTACCAGAGGTAGAAAACTATCAACTTCCAACCACCTCATACACAGATAAAACACAGAGGAAGACAGAAGGTGTCCCAAAATCAGGTCGTCTAATCTTTGCTAGATGAACATGTAGGAGCCTAAATTCTGTGCAAGACTGGGGGAGCATTGTTGCTGCTATTGAGTTAACTAGAAATCAGTGGACGGTTACAGAAAGCTGATTTGTTATCTAAGGGAGTAATGAACGTCGAATCTGGAGGCGCATCGAGTATCTGTTTGTATCTCAACTCCCATACCTAAACAAGGAGAACTAAGTTCAGCTCTAGCCCAAGATGGGATGACCCCGGGTGATTCTGTGTCGTCACATCGTCCACAAGTGTTTGTAGCTGTGTGACAGTGATGACAGCAATATAGATAGGCATCATAGTTTTTCTGTATTCAATTAACAATACAATCCTGTTTTGATTCTAGTTCACCGGTTGAACTAAGAATATATTTATTTATGTTTCTATTAAAGAGTATATTATTGTTTTGTAACTGAATCTACACACTCCATGCTTGATTCTTTGAACGCAAGGTGTGTGAGCGAGTGCATGGAAGTATATTACTTAACAGGGGGCTAAAATATCTGACAAAAGCACCAGACCAGACAAACCAGATATTTATGTTAGATCTTCCTACATACATGAGTATTCTTTACCTTCTATCTTTTATCTCCCAAGTGAATCTCAGCCTCTTCTATCTGGACCATCCCTTTAGACATTCTTCTTAAAATGAGCAAAAATTAAAGAGACTGTCGGCAAACTCTTGGGTAGGGATGTCTGACTATTATAGTTGGAAACACTTTAGCAGCCTGTGACAACAATCTAACAATAACTTATGGTATATTAGTACATTGGAATGTATATTATTTAATTATACACAAGGCAAGAAAGTATACTATTGAATTGTACAGAAAGCAAGAAAGTATGGTATTTAATTATACAGAAAGCAAGAAAGTATGGTATTTTGTTTTACATAAGACAAGAAAGTATACTACGTAATCAAGTTCTCTTTGAGATGACAAAGAAGTATATTATTTAATTACCTCTTTTTTTATCTCCTCTCTATGCTTGTATTCCTGCCAGAAAGCCTCTTCCAACTCTGGAAAATCTGGCACTTTCATGGGATTCTTGGGGAACTTTTGTCTATGGGAAAATACTGTTGTGAAAACACCATAAGAATTAATAATTGTAAAGCATTGTCATGAGAATAATATAGAATCATATTTGTATAGCAGTGAGCGAGTTAGTGTAATCGCCAGGAGGTTAGGCAGATAATGTTGTTATCATCAAGGGTTTGCCATCTCCTTCGCTATCTGCTATGTGAGGGTAAGAGTGGCTACCTATTCTTCCTGAAAAGTCAAGCTACAAAATGTGATGGTTCTAGCCTGTTTCTGATTCTGGATGTTTTTCTTCTGTTTAGTTTAGTTTAGTCGACAGATCAACATCACGGCACACAGGTGTAACCCATAAGTGCTCCATTCTACTCCTAACTCAAGCCAGAGTCCTGAGAATCTCAGTTCAGTGCACGAACTCCGTAGCACTGACGAGGATCCTGACATACTTTGGGTAGATTTTTAACTCAAAATTTTGCTCGGGCAGTGCCATTAGGCTACTCTTTTTCGATTTCCAACTGCCAAGGGATTTTTTATGTGTGCAACAATACACACAGGCATGTGATCTCCAACTGCCAAGGGATTTTTTATGTGTGCAACAATACACACAGGCATGTGATCTCACTACCCAGAGACCAGGGGAAATTTTGTTATTTGAAGTCCACGTGAAAAAATCCCGGCCCTCACTGAGGCTTGAACCCGGGACTTCCAGCACTCAAGACGGACACTATACCTCGAGACCACTCAGCCCCCTTTTATATTTAAATAGTATACTACTGATTACCTATAAGAAAACTCTTGTTCTTCTGTTATATTTAGACAGTATACTGTCTGATTACCTGTAAGAAAACTCTTGCTCTTCTGTTATATTTAGATAGTATACCATCTGATTACATAAGGGTACAAGCCTCATCCTGGTGTAACCTAAGACTTAATGTCATGGCAGGGCAGACCAGGCCCTAAGTCTTGGTTAGCAATTGATCTAGGATGGAAGCTCTGACAGGTGGACAGTTAGAACATTGCTTTGCTGATCTGACAGCTTCTTTAGCTTGTCTTGCTCCAGATGTATTGGTGTTATCTTTGTTATCATGCTGCATGGGCAACAGATGGTCTCTATAATTCAGCCCAAGCTTTGTTATGGAGAAGTAAAAACTCTATCCATGGTCTGGTTGTAGCTGTGTCTTATTTGGAACACAATGTAACAAATTATTGTCTGTCAAGACTAAAAGGTGCTAGTGTGTCCGATTATCTATAAGAAAGCTCTTATTCTTCTTATTTTATATTTAGAGAGTATACATTCTGATTATCTGTAAGTAGACATTTCTTCTTCTTTTATATTTTGATAAGATACTGTCTGATGACCTATAAGAAGACATGTTTTCTTCCTCTTCTTCTTTTATATTTATATAGTATGGTATTTGTCCATAAGAATGATGATGACCATTCATTTCATAAAGTGGGGTTCTTCTTCTTCTGCATTCATCCGGAGCGTTTTTTTCAGACGTAATTGCGTTGTGCCTGTTTACAGCAGAGCAGCATTCTTACGCAGTTAGGCCGACACATCTGACTTCTGCGGGCATTTGTTGATAGGGTTAACCTTCCCGGGTAAAGTGGGGTTAAAAGTTTGGAGTCGTGAGTTCTAAGATGGCTGGTATGGCCTATTTTGGCTTGAAATGTTCTTTGATAAAAAGAATGCTTGATGTTCCAGGGGGATTTCCTGCTGTGGTTTTTTCATCCAGTCTTTTTTTTTTCACAGCTCTTGCAGTATTGTTTGCTTCACAAGTGACTACACCCTTGTGTAATGATGTATGCCATGAATTTTGGTTTTTGACAGCAATCTCCCTCCCAAGTGTCGTGATGAATTCCATAGATTTGAAGTGAAATCTTCAGTGTCTTTAAAGCATTTCCTCTGGCCGTCTTGGGAGCATTTACCACAGTGCAGCTCACCGTTAAAACATTTTTTTATGAAGCCTGTGATCTGGCATGCGAGTCAAGTGACCAGCCCAGTGAAACTTATTCTTCATTAGTAGAGTGAATACTGAGCATGGTCGCTCTTTCTAGGACTTCAGTGTATGGGATCTTGTCTTGCCATTTAATCTTCAATATCTTTCTAAGGCAGACTGTGTGGAAGTGGTTTAATTTCCTAGCATGTCGCTGTTAAACAGTACCAGGTTTCACAAGCATAAAGCAGGTGGATAATATGACTGCCTTGTAGACTTTCAACTCTGTTTGCAGGCTATTCCATTTCTGTCCCATACATTCTTGTACAGTCTGCCAAAGGTAGCGGTGGCCTTGGAGATTCTCGCGCTCACTTCATCATCAATTGTGGCAGCTTGTGACACAGTGCTGCCAAGATAGGTGAATTTGTTCACAACACTTAATCTATGACCATTCACCTTGATATTCGGCATGATGTGATTAATCCCTGGAGCTGGCTGATACATAACTAGTCTTCTCCAAGTTGATATTGAGCCCAAAGTTGGCACAGGCATAACAGAATGTCAAAAAGTTGTATTGCATGTCTGCCTGTATATAGTATACAATCTTATTCTCTATAAGAAAACACTTTATGTTCTTTTATATTTAGATAGTATACAATCTGATTATCTGTAAGAAAACATTTCTTCTCCTTCTTCTTCCATAAAGTGATGCACAGAGTTAAAAATACTAAGAAATTGTACATTATAGAAATCTGCATGTGAAGCACAAAGAGTTAAAAACGATCAGAAAGTATATAACACAGGAATCTACTTACAAGTGTCTACAACTTCGTAAATTGGCGTCAGCTCCACCTTAACCTTGACCTTCTTGCGCTTTTTGTTTGTGTCATCAAGGCCAGCAGGAATCCTGAACGGTTTTTCTGGAAGCAAATTTTATAAAATTATATTGTTAAATTTTGTTTTTAAAAAAAATCTATTACAAGAAAATATTGCATACAAATTAGTTTCATGTCCTTTACAAGACGTCGCAATCAACCTCAGCATTTACCAGCTGTCTGTAATTTACTAGGCAAATTTACATTCACTATTTGGTCATAGCTTTGTTAATCCTGATGCTGCATACCATTAATATCAACACAGTGGGATCTGCTTCCACATCGACTGCAGCTGATTCTGTACCCTCGACTCAGTACATCGAGGAATTTTTAAACTGCTTTTCACTAACTGCTAAGCTACAAAACAAAATATATCTCTGAGAGAACAAGAAAAATTCTCTTACACGGCAAAACATATGTCTTTAAAAATTAAAAAAATGTCTTCAGAAACAAAAAGACCACGAGGGAATAGTGGTTAGTGCACTTGTGGACCAAGACCATCATCATCAAGTGCCATTTCTGTAATAACAGATGACTATCATAGTCTTCATAGTCTACTTCCTGTGGCCTCATGATGCATTCATACGGGCTTCTTCCAGTCCATCTCTTGACCTAGACCATCTCTTGAATGTTGTCTGTCTCTTGATACTGTCTATCTCTTGACAATGTCCATCTCTTGATGTTGAGATTGTCCTGACTTTGTCCATCTCTTGAGACTGTCCATCTCTTGATGTTGTCCATCTCTTGACACTGTCCATCTCTTGATGTTGTCCATCTCTTGATGTAGAGATTGTCCTGACTTTGTCCATCTCTTGATGTTGAGACTGTTCTGACATTGTCCATCTCTTGACGTTGTCCACTCATGTGTAACACTGTCTTCCCATATCCCCTTCCATCTTTTCCTCCAAAACATCCTTTAGTGAGGATCTGTCCATCTTGATACAGCCTCGATCTCATTCAATTCCTCAATACTTTCTTCATGACTTGCTGTCCAATATGGTTGACAAGGACCTGTTGCCATGAAGTTGTAGCTTCAGCTAACGACTAATATTTTCTTCAATCCTGTTTCAAGTGCTGAAAGGTACATACCAGAGCTTCACACACTTTGTAAGTAATTTAAGTTCTTACTTTTCTTCAGTGGTTTCTCTACTGCTTTGCTCTTTTCGTACGGGTCCAGCAATGCCCAGGGATCTACTACCTGTAAACAAAGAATTTGCAACGTCAATGCCAACATAAGATCATTAACATAATCATAGGAAATGCAGAGTTCTGTATGAGGGGAAACTAAGTTAAAAGTTAGTTGCATAGCATTTACAGGATGTCGCAGTAAAATCCATTATATTTTGGCTTTTTGTGATTCTTAGGCAAGTTAATGTTCAGTAGTTTGCCATTGCTTTCTGAACGGCCGGCACTCATGCCATTGTATGGAAGCCAAAGCAAGTCGGTCTGCTTCCAAATCACCTGCAGCTGTGTTTCAAATGCAGTATGGGAGATTACGAATTGCATTTATAACCTCTTCACTACAGAGCTGGGAAAACTAAGAGATAAGTTGAAAATAAGAACAGAAGTGCAACGGGGATGTCTTTTTCCAACTGTAAAGCATGTAGAGTGTATTTTTAATGACTTGTGCAGTGTTTGAAAATATTACAGGTTCAAATTTTGTATTTACCTATTATGTTGCATGAACTTTACTGAGGGTGAATACAAAACTTGGACCAGCAATATTTTCAAACACTGCACAGCCATTAAAAATACATGCTATATTTCAAACAAAAGAAACCAAAAGTTAAGGACTGTTTTAAACATCTTGAGGCAAATTTATGTTTATAATACCAGCCCCATATTTGTATAGACCAGTCGGTGCTCTATGAGTGATGAGGTTAACACCACGCCTCCCTACTTCACTTCCCAGGCCATTTCCCTGCATATATTAAAAAAACAAAAAACCGGGCTCCTCCACCTGAAGCTGTTGACATAATGTGGGGTGTCAGGTTTGGTGAGCACCACCCAACATTTGGCACTAACAGAAAGCAGGTAGTACGTCTACTGTCATACAGTAGCTCTGAGAAAACCTGATAATAGTATAATAAGAATGTTATCTGGAACCCACAGGGCCAACGCAATAGAGGAAGAACTTAAACAAAAACATGGAGAAGATAATTAGAGGCAGAAACTAATAATATGGGAAGGATATGGAGTTCATGGACCGACGTGCATGACTAAAACTCACACCCATATTATGGTTGAAAGGGCAGTTTGCCTTGTGCGAGAAACACTTTTTAAACGGTTCTAGGAGGAACAGGTCTCTCCTGGACTAGACACTTACAGAATGACTGTGGCTTGAGAATGGACTGGGTCAGACCCATTGTGGCAATAGCAGTATTCATCCTGCCACCGTTGATAGATATTTTAAGAGTTAAAGTGTGATAGTTTTAGTCATCAGTGTTGATATATATTTTATTATGAGTGAAATGTGAGATAGAAGAGTTATAATGGTGAAATGAAAGACACAACAGAAATAGTAAAACGGCATAGCATCCTGTTCAATACTTATAATTAATGTGTTATGTTGTGAATTGAAAGACACAACAGAAATAGTAAAACGGCATGGCATCCTGTTCAATACTTATAATTAATGTGTCATGTTATGGTTCGTCGTGTAATGTTAGAGTCAAAATATATAAACAATCTCTCACAACTCTGTTCACTCAGCCACTTAACTACAAGATGAGTCAGTCCATTGATAATGAGTGACCGACTCAGGCCACCAACACTAGGCAAGCAATTCTGTACCTGGATTTTGTCAACCCCTTTGAGCCATTACCACTTATGTTCAGCAACAAGCAATATTGGATCACAACAATCAGCTAACCTGACCCATTGTATCTCATTGTACACCAGAGTGGACTCAGACCCAATGTCAACTCATGGAATTTCTCTATGTATACCAATACCGACCCATGGCAGGAGAGAACTTCAGAAAGAGAATGATGCATGATAGTCTAAGATGATGGCATGCAGAAACATCATCAACAGAACTAATCAATGACACAAGAGTCTGAGATCTGGAGATGTACATGAGCCTGGCAAGTCACATGATAACTTCACAGCACACACAAAAGTACACCCAAATAAAGATGATATACCCACCGGTTTAGATTTTGGTGGAGGCCTACTAAAGGTAACTTTCTTTTTTTGTGGTCTTGTCATAACAGATATCTGCAGGGAAAATATAATTTGCCAAAAATTAAAACCTAGCAATTATGATATGAATTATGTATCAACAAAAACAACAACATAAGCTGTCTGCAAACGTGCTATAAATATTAATTTTTTATTATATTCTTTTCATGTAAAATAACAATTTTCCTTGAATATCAAGACAAGAGAAATAATGGTTATATCACAGAAAAATGTGAGTTCTAAGTGTGAGATAACAAAAGAAGGGAAGACGCTAAAATAATATTATAGGTTTAAATACCTAGTGGCAATTTGGCCATCAGATGAGAGATGCATGACATAGATTAACAGCAGAATAGGTCATGCAAAGGCTGCAGTCCAGAAAATGAAAAGTATCTTATGCAATAAGTTACTGTCATTGAACCGATTCTGTGATGAAGGGGTTACAGATGCAATTCGTAATCTGGCATACCATGTTCAAAACACAGCTGCGGGCGATTTGACAGCATACTGCCCTGCATTGGTTTTTATAAAATGATATGAGTGCCTGTCGTTCAGAAAGCAATGGCAAACTACTGAGCGTAAACTTGCCAAGAAATCACAAACAGCCAAATAATGCTGCGTCCTGTAAAGGATATGTAAATAACATAACTGTTATTGAATGTAAGAAACAGAGTGCTGAAATGTTTTATATAACCTGTTTTGCTGTATGGCAGTGAAACACGGAACATGAGTGAACAAATTAGGAAAAGCCTAGAAGCAATGGAAATCTGGTTCCTAAGACAAATTTTGCGAATACATTGGACAGCCTGAGTATCTAACAATGACCTGCCTGGAAGAGGCTAATGAAATCAGAACATTATATACAACAATAAGAAGGCAACAAACAGCATTCTTTGGTCATGTGATGAGAAGAGGGACATTCATTGGACAGCTAGAAAGATCAGTGAGGAAAACGACAGAGGCAGACCAAGAGAAATGACGTCGGATGTTGATTCAGGACACCAAGGGCCAAGATCTGTGGAGAGACATGAACACCTACATCAGCTGGCATAATGATGAGTATTCTTATTTTCATAGTGCATTTATGAAACACTGATATAAATTTGCTTAAAACATTACAGCTAATCATCACTAATGAGGTGCCTTCATTGCAAGATGCCATTGTAAACTGGAGAACACATTAGATCAGATGAAAATGAAGAACACATTTAATGCTAAACCCACATATGTAAAGATGAAAGTGAAGGAGAGAAGTAACATTCACAAACAAGAGGAGAAGATCAAGGCCCGCTTGGAAAAGCACTACATACATTAAAATACTAATGTGAAGAAATAACAAAATCACGTAAACAAACACGAGATAAAGGGGAACACACACAAACAAGATATGACAGTGAAGAATTTCCTTCCTCTAAGATATTAGATAAACAATAAGTATAGTATAGCATAGCATAGCATAGTATAAAATCAAATCAAATCAACTTTATTTTAAAAGGGTCACAAATTGGGCACGCAGGCCCGTCTTACATTCGGCCCTTCCAATCACTAATCTTTCGTCCATCAAGAGCATTATACATTCACATAGGAAGAAAAAAAAACAACCATTCTGAAATGAATGTTGTAAACATAAACAAGGCAAATTACCATGTTATGAGGCCCATCTCCCACCTACCCACACATCACCCCACCCACACACACACCCCACCCACATACACAGGGACACATACATACCCCACCAACCGACTCATCCCCCACCCACACACACTGCCCTCACATGTTCCCCTAACCAAAACACACTTGCTACCCACACAAACATCCCCCACCCACCCACATACACATCCTAACCCACACACCCATCTCCCAACCACACCTCCTTCGACCACATATTCCCCACCCACGCATCCCCCACCAACCCACACATCGCACATCCACTCACACATCCCCAAACCATACACACACATCGCCACCAACTGACATCTCCCTACCCACATATATAGCATAGAAAAGTACAGTTTAGTATAAAAAGGTAAAGTATAGTAAAATATAGTATAGTACAGTATAGTAAAATATAACAAAGTATGGTATAACCCTTTACAAGGCATAGCGTCCGTTACCAGCCGGTCTCTAAATACGAGTGTAGCGTCCGATACTATTATGCATTGTAAAAACGCGATCTCTCGGCTTTCCGACACTTCCGTCGGCTACTTTCACTTTCGCCCATAGCTTGACAACGTGGCCGCCATTTGTAAACGTGCTACAATGACTTTGAACAGACTTTTACGGACTTGTTTTGATAGTTTTTGGGAGTTTTACGCTGTTTTTCAAAATGGATTTCGGCGATTCTTCAAGTGATAGCCGAGATTTCGCTCTGTTCAATTTAAATGACATTAAAGGGCACGAAGTTGATTATTAATCGGAGCTAGATATCAGTGCAAAGCGTTACTTTGCATTAGCAGTCGTGAGTCGGACTTTAAAGAAAGTGATTATGATTCTTAAAATGTGTTTGTAAATTGCCGTATAGATGACGGAAAATCACAAACAACATGCCGTATTTCGTAAATATTTGTGTTCATATATGGATTACCGGCAACAATCACGTGAGTAACATATTCTGCATGCTTTTCCCTTCATTGTGTTGTTTATTTAACTAAAATCGGTTGACTAACACCTTATTTGTGATGTTTTTACTAACGCGACCCGAAATTTTTACAGAACCTGAAAAAATCTTGCCCGTTCAGGGCTACAAAACGGACAAGCGTCTGCCCTGTAAAGGGTTAATATAGTGTAGTACAGTATACTATAGTAAAAAAAATATAGTAAAATAAAGTAAAAGATTCCTGTTTATGTGCCTAGTGTAATGGGCATATGATACATAAGTAAAGTGCGCTTTTCATACCCTAATGTGCACTGGACATATGGTGCTCGTCCCATGTTTGTACAGAATAACTGGCACTCAAGGAGTTGATCTGGTCAATATCCCGCCAGCCATGTTTTACTGGCCAAGACATTTCCTGGTGCACATTTTAGACAGGGGTATCTGTGGTTGCACAGTGGTTAGATGCTCATCTGCCTGGTCAGTGGTCATGGGTGTAAATCCATATTGGGAAGGATGTTGAAAATTGACCAGGGTTCCCAGGTCAACCCAGCCTTAAATGGGTACCAGGCGATGTCTGGGGAGTGAAGGAGGCTGGCGTGACACTGACCATATCCAGAAAATGCTGATTGCTCTATACAAATAAATATGGGGCCAGCACCATATACCCAACACACCTCAAGGCATGTAACAGGCGCCCGTACTAACTGTTTTAGGATGTGTCCACCTAGGAACCTGTTAGCCACCATGCAAATTAAAACCCAAAGCCACCAAACTGGTAGAAAATTGTTCGAGTCTCTATATTATCGCAACTCCCAAACAGGATGTGTGGGTTTTAAAAAACCCACACTGACAAATTCCTTGGATTGCCAGAGTAACTAACAACAATTGCCTGAAAGACGCTAAAGAAACTAGAACATTATATTCAACAATAAGAAAGAGACAAACAGCTTTCTTTGGTCATGTGATGAGAAGAGAGGCTTTGGAGAACATCATGACAACTGGAAAGATCGAGGGGAAGAGAGGCAGAGGCAGACAAAGAGAAATAATGCTGGATGGATTGAAATGGTGGCATGGCGGAATATCATCAGCAGAGTTGATCCAGAAAACCAAAGACCGAGATCTGTGGAGATACGAGAACGTCAACGCCAGCTGGCAGGGCACCTGACGACGATGATATTGGCGCTAACAGAAATAAACATAGCAAGTAGAAGTATAGGAGCCTTTTACAAGGCCTAAAGTGCACTGGATATACAGTAGACGGCGTCAACCTGAGAGAACAGGTCAAGGTTAAGAAATAAACACAGCAAGTAGAAGTATAGGAGCCTTTTACAAGGCCTAAAGTGCACTGGATATACAGTAGACGGCGTCAACCTGAGAGAACAGGTCAAGGTTAAGAAATAAACACAGCAAGTAGAAGTATAGGAGCCTTTTACAAGGCCTAAAGTGCACTGGATATACAGTAGACGGCGTCAACCTGAGAGAACAGGTCAAGGTTAAGAAATAAACACAGCAAGTAGAAGTATAGGAGCCTTTTACAAGGCCTAAAGTGCACTGGATATACAGTAGACGGCGTCAACCTGAGAGAACAGGTCAAGGTTAAGAAATAAACACAGCAAGTAGAAGTATAGGAGCCTTTTACAAGGCCTAAAGTGCACTGGATATACAGTAGACGGCGTCAACCTGAGAGAACAGGTCAAGGTTAAGAAATAAACACAGCAAGTAGAAGTATAGGAGCCTTTTACAAGGCCTAAAGTGCACTGGATATACAGTAGACGGCGTCAACCTGAGAGAACAGGTCAAGGTTAAGAAATAAACACAGCAAGTAGAAGTATAGGAGCCTTTTACAAGGCCTAAAGTGCACTGGATATACAGTAGACGGCGTCAACCTGAGAGAACAGGTCAAGGTTAAGAAATAAACACAGCAAGTAGAAGTATAGGAGCCTTTTACAAGGCCTAAAGTGCACTGGATATACAGTAGACGGCGTCAACCTGAGAGAACAGGTCAAGGTTAAGAAATAAACACAGCAAGTAGAAGTATAGGAGCCTTTTACAAGGCCTAAAGTGCACTGGATATACAGTAGACGGCGTCAACCTGAGAGAACAGGTCAAGGTTAAGAAATAAACACAGCAAGTAGAAGTATAGGAGCCTTTTACAAGGCCTAAAGTGCACTGGATATACAGTAGACGGCGTCAACCTGAGAGAACAGGTCAAGGTTAAGAAATAAACACAGCAAGTAGAAGTATAGGAGCCTTTTACAAGGCCTAAAGTGCACTGGATATACAGTAGACGGCGTCAACCTGAGAGAACAGGTCAAGGTTAAGAAATAAACACAGCAAGTAGAAGTATAGGAGCCTTTTACAAGGCCTAAAGTGCACTGGATATACAGTAGACGGCGTCAACCTGAGAGAACAGGTCAAGGTTAAGAAATAAACACAGCAAGTAGAAGTATAGGAGCCTTTTACAAGGCCTAAAGTGCACTGGATATACAGTAGACGGCGTCAACCTGAGAGAACAGGTCAAGGTTAAGAAATAAACATACCTCGTGATTTTCTATAGGTTGTTGATCATCCCCGTCATCGCCCGCATCAACTGTAAGGACAACAAATCAGCTGTGTTAAAGAAACCGTGACAAGTGTTTTGTGTGTGTGTCTGTCTGTCTGTCTGTGTGTGTATGTGTGTGTGTGTCTGCATTCGCTAGCTTTGAACTCAAGCACAGTCCATATATGTGCTACTACCTCTAATACACTGGACTGCTTTGTGCATGTCGATTACCTTTCCCTATTACCAGTGTCACTCGCCATCAGGTGAACCCACTCCGACTTCTGAAGTACTTGTAATTTATGTCCCAAGTCAAGGACGAGAAGTCAACATATAAGTCCAAATGACCTGTGTAGGGGTTGAACCCGCTTCCCTGGCATCAGCACACTGGAAGTTTAAGAGTGAGGGCTCTTCTCTATGTGTTAAAATCCTGAAAATGATTTCTTACTGGACAAGTTGTAATCTAATCCATCCATCCATCATGTGCCATGCCGGTAAGCGTGGGCGGTCATGTTCTGCCATCTCACTCGATCACCAGAGTCGTGAATCAGCTCCGTGTTTCTGTCTCGACCATGCCACAAGGCCAAGCCATCCAGGTACTTGCTTCTAGGTCTTCCCCTTGGTCTGTTCCCCTCGATCTTACCAGTCGTCACCAAGTTCTCCAATCCATTTCTTCTCATAACATGCCCAAAAAATTTTGACTGTCTACGTCTAATTTCTCTAATCAATTTACGATCTTCATTTGTTTCTTGAAGGACTTGTTCATTGGTCTTTCTGGCTGTCCATGGTATTCTTTGCATTTTCCTCAGAAACCACATCTCTACAGCCATCAGATGTTTTTCAGCCTGACTGCTCATTGTCCACGCTTCACATCCATATAAAAGTACAGGTTCTATGTAGCACTTCAAAACTCTTTTTCTCGTTTCAATTGACATCTTTTTATTGGTCAGCATGTTTTTCATCTTGCTAAAGGCTTCCTTTGCCATGGCGATTCTTGTTCTAATCTCTTCAAGGCATCTTCCATCAGATGTTATTACTGTTCCGAGATAATTGTACCTATTCACTTGTTGAAGAATATTCCCATTTACTTGTATATTACATTGTGGTATTTCGTTCTTCCTAGTGACGACCATAATCTGTGTCTTTTTACAATTTAATTCTAACCCTAGTTGTTCACTGTGTGTAACAATCGCATCTACTAAATTTTGCAGGTCCTGTTCATTGTCTGCAATCAAGACTATCATCTGCATATCTAATGTTATTGATGCATCGTCCCCCAATGTTGATTCCTTCCATATCTTCAATATTTCTGAAAATACGTTCACTGTACAGGGAAAACAGATCTGGAGACATTACACATCCCTGTCTCACACCTCTCTTAATAGGTTGTAATCTAATAGTAAATGCAATCCTATAGTAAATCTTAAGTCGCTTAAAAGTCGATAGGGTCGACTTCATTGCACCAGGTTTTTATCCCATATTTCTCAGTCACTTTCTGTAGCATGGAAAGAGTCGCACGAAGCACAAACTCCGTAGCTCCAGCGACGACCCCATAGTAAATACTGACGAAGGGTTGCAAAATTAGCCTTACACATATACCAGATTACTGAAAAAGTGGTATGTGCTTGCATTGTGCATGTGTATTCATTTCATATGATATATAACTGCAGTTTTCACGTGACGAGATGCAGCGAATAATGCCAGGCAAAGAATCGTGCAACAAATTGTTTGTGGCTTCTGTGTTTAACTTAACTAAAGGAATACACTATTTTGTACTTATGGAATGAACTACACAGACTTACCAGAGAATCAAGAGGTGAGAAATGGATAGTGGTGGTGGATAGGACACTTATACACAACCTGAAAATAGTATAACTAGAAAGTTCTTTCTCTGAAACCCACATGGCAAAGGAGATAGTTGTGTATTCTTTACAGGACATTGCAATCAAACCCAACATTTTTTGGCTGTTTGTGATTTCTTGGCAAGTTTACATTCAGTAGTTTAACAAGAACATAGAGATGATCCTCGACTCTGGTGCTCCTGTAAGATGGCAAAACATGACAGCCTACGCTTACCGGCATGGCACATGATGATGATGAGCTTGCTTGCCATTGCTTTCTGAATGACCGTCACTCATACCATTGTATGAAACCAACACAGGGCAGTCTGCTTCCAAATCGCCCGCAGCTGTGTTTCAAGCGCGGCATGCGGGAATGCGAACTGCATTTGTAACCACTTCGCGACAGCTAAAGGAAATAGAGGGATACGGAAACACACACAAAGAAGAGAAATGCAGAAGGAGAATAATATGGGGAAGACAAGAAGAGGACTGCAAGAGAGAGAAAATGAAAGCATGTCTTGCGCGGATTGGTTGAGAACTTACACTGTAATCTATATCTATAAAAATTGTTGTATGTATGTATGTATGTGGATCCGTCCTTTATGCGTTCGCGAACGGTCCATCCGATTCAGATGAAATTTTCTACACATTTTCCTTTCATTCCTGTGCAACCAACTGTCATAGTTTTATCTATCAGCTATCAGCTTCCTAAAATTTAATTTTGTAATTACATGACTGAACATAAGAAAATATAAAAACATATTTTAAAAAAGGGATATAACTTTTAGTAGCATTGTTATATCTTAAGTTAAGTCCCCTGGCTATGGATATCTATATGAATTAAATGAGATGCTCCCCACCAGGGACTGGGTGCAGCCGGGCCAGGTCAGACAGACAGATAGACAGAGACTGACAGACAGACAGATAGTCGGGAACGGGAGCCAAGTTTACTTTAGATAGATCTCTTCCAATCATATTTTCTATCTATTCTTCTATTCTATCTATATTTTGTTGTTATGTTCGGGCCGAACATACATAGATAGATAGATAGATAGATAGGTAGGTAGGTAGGTAGATAGATAGATCGATCGGGAACGGGAGCTTATATGACTACTTATATGAATTAAATTAGATGCTCCCCACCAGGAGCTGGGCGAAGCCGGGCCGGGTCAGACAGATAGACAGACAAGCAGACAGACAGACAGACGGACGGACGGATGGATGGATAGATAGATAGATAGATACATACATACATAGATAGATGGATCCCCGCCAGAGCCTGGGCGAAGCCGGGCCGGGCAGCTAGTGGAAGATAAAAGGCAGAAGAATAAGAGAAGAAACAGAGATATACTAGAGTATCATCAATACCAGTATGTCGATCTATCATGGTTAATGTTCTGGTATGTCCTCCTATCTGCAACATTTAGTAGATGTGATTGTACACAGTAAACAACTAAGGTTATAATTAAATTCTATGGGTGTGAAATATGGACAATGAGCAGACAAGCTGGTAGTGGAAATGTGGTTTCTGAGGAAAATACAAAGAATACCATGATCAGACAGAAAAACCAATGAGCAAGTCTACAAAAGGCAAATGAAAACTGCAAACTGATTAGCAGAAATTTGACTAAATACAGTCAAATTTGTTTGGGCATGTTATGATAAGAAATAAACTAGAGAACTCAAGTAATAACTAGCAAGACTGAGGGGAAAATAACAAGGGGAAGGCAGAGAAGTAAATATCTGGATGGCTTGACCACATAGCATGGTTGGGACAAGAACACTGAGCTGATCCACGACTCAGGTGATCGTGTGAGATGGCGAAACATGACCACCCACGCTTATCGGCATGGCACATAATGATGTCCTCCCAGTGAAGCACTCTTCCAAGTGTGATGATCACGTGATGGTGCTGGTTCTTGTGTGCCAAGGAACTGAAGACTAAATCAGATTCTCTTACCTTCAAAGGAGTCGTGGTGGCATAGTGGTTAGTTCACTTGCCTGTCAAGACTGTGGTTGGTTGGTTTGGTGTTTGTCCATCAAGAATGACGATAACCATTCATTTCATCCAGTGGGGTCGAAAGTATGGAGCCATGAGTTCTAAGATAGCTAGGAAGGTCCTATTTTGGCTCGAACTGTTCTTTGACAATGTGGGCAAAGAATGCTTGACGTTCCAGGAGGATCTCCTGTGGTGGCGTTTCTGTTCAGCCTATTTTCCATAGCTATTGCAGTTCTGTTTGCTTCACAAGTGACTGCACCCTTGCGTAGTAGTAGCACGCTATGAATTTTGGTCTTTGGCAGCAGTCTCCCAAGTGTCGTGATGAATTCCAAAAGCTTTTAGTGAGATCTTAAGAGTACAGGCTGTAGTTAGTGTTAGATCCACAGTATGATTTTCCCCTGGCCAGTACAGCTCTGCAGTCAACCCAGCCTAAACAAATGGGTTCTAGACAATTAACTGAGAAGGAAAGATGTGAGGACATGAACTGACCACCCCACTTCATGCCATGGCCTAGAATATGTATGTACAGACCTAGCACTTGACACTCCAACCGTGGTATTTGCCATGGCACTACCTCTACCTACCGTCAAAATCTGCAGGAAGTGGACCTTCAATATCGTCATTTGCAGGAGGCAGGGCAAAATCATCATCATCACCATCCACGTTCATTGGCTGTTCAGCTGGAAGTAAATAAGTTGACAAACTTATTGAATTTATTAAGCAGACAAGATGGGAGAACTTACACAAAGATGCCTAAAATAATAAATTGCAGGTTTTCTTGCCTGGCATTTTTCGCTGCATCTCGTCAGATACATGCTGCATGCAGGGTTACATATCATATGAAGTGAATAAACGAATAATATTGCTGAATACTAAATACATAGTCAATGATATTGTTCTAATGTGGATTATGTTATCCCCACGGAATTAAAAGTTTAACAGGAAGTCCCTCTGTTTGCATGAAGATTATTAAGTTTAGTAGCTACACCAAAGTGAACTGTATACATCTGACACTTGGCGGTGGGATAGGACAAGTATTAGTAGTTTTCCCGCACTTTATTTTTCAAAATGGTGTCGGACCAGTTGACTCCAGTGTAGGAACAGCGAGTTGTGATGAAATTTTTGGCGAAAGAAGGTTCAAAACCCACTGAAATTCACACTCGACTGCCATGTGCTTGGAGAACAGAATTTAGCACGTTCATCAGTTTTTGAATGGTGTAAAAACTTTCATGAAGGTCATGAATTTATCAAGGATGAGCCCAGTGAAGGTCGACCAAAACGTGTCATTATGTGTGAAACCATACAGTGTCTAAAAGGTTTTGGGCGATCAATGAATTACTGCATGCAAAGTCACGTTAGCTACTGGCACAAGCAAAAGTTATGTGGACATTACCATCAGAGTTTACATGAATTTTCAAAAAGTTCTCTGTCAATGGATGCTGAAACAACTGAATTTTGACCAAACAATGGCAAGAGTAGTGAAGTGTATCAGGTAATTCTCCAATGGCTCAAGGACCAGACAAACAAGATTTTATGCTGCCAGAATACAGAAAAAAAAAGTTAGTTGCATATCCTATACAGGACATCACAGTCAACACCGTCATTTTTTGCTGTTGTGATATCTTGGCAAGTTTACGTTCAGTAGTTTGCCATTGATTTCTGAATGATCGGCACCCATACCATTTTGTAAAATTGGCTATCTAAAGATTACATTGCTCAGAATTCTGGAAAACCCTCTTATTTTGGTTTCAAAGTCAAGATTCTATTTGAGCCAATTTTCTTTGATGTTCAGATCTGACAGAATCTCAGTATTTTCCCAATTCTCCGTCACTGATATTCTAGATTTTTCTGTAACATTTAAGTTTAACAGCCTTGATTTTCTCCTGTTGTGATTGTGAAATGGTCGATAACTCAACATCTGTGTCTTGCTAAAGAAAAGATGAATTCCTCAGAAATGTTTCTCTAATATGCTTGCTGCTGTTGTGCCATGGGCTCTTAATATTGCTTAACTGCTGCATTGTTGTGGCTAGTCTACATTTCATTTCCTGTGACCAGTCCCAAAGGTTACTGATTATAATACGAATAGGCTTCAAATGAAAACCTTAAAAGTGTGATACAAATTACAATAACCATGCCATTGCCTCGTAACCTATCAATATTGTTAAAGATGTCAGGAGTGTTAAGTACATGACATCATGGTGCAGATGAACATCAATGAAATTATAAGGACAGTTTACAGATGGCCACCTCATCGTAGATATTCAAAACCAAGATATTTAAATAATACATGCACATACTACAGACTGATACAAAGCCTAGCAAATAAACCAGACTAAGATGTTTATCATTTGGCATCACATGCGGCTGTAGCATGCATGGTCACTAGCTGGGACAACCTAGCTGCATTCATAATCAATGCGCTACTGAAGTTGTCATCAGCTGCATATAGCACCTTGCGGTGTAGGGCAGGGTGGTAGTGATGGTGATGGTGGTGGTGGGGGGTCTTGATCCTGAAGAATTAAAGACCGCCTGGCTACTGCACTCAGAACTGTGCAGATTAGGGTTTCCTTTTTGCCTCCGACAGAAATAAATCTACGCCTTACCAAGGATTTAAACTCGGGTCTCCTGAAGAACCCGGCATTCTCGGCCAGCCACTCCCCAGCTTTTTTTTCCCCCCGCGTTTCCATTCTGTTTCAGGACATTGTGGTCAACATCAGCATCTTTCAGCTGTATGTTGATTCCTAGGCTAGATTACGCTCATCAGCACGCCACGACTTTCTGAGCGACCGGCTCCATACTCTCATAAGTCACTGGTGCGACTCGAACCGCTTCCAATTCTCGTGCACTCACGTCAACCACGAGAGTATTCAGGATTACGGAGAAAGCTGCTAACCCCTCGGCCAGGGAGCAGGCCTCCTCAGCTATTGGAGCAATATAATAAAATAGTTACCTATTGACTGAAGCCTGTGGTGTTGCTGCAGTGCCATGCCCAGTAGCATCTTGTCCCCCATCTCTAGCAGTAAACTGCCGTCAGTGCTGATGTAGCCAATGTCCACGTTAAAATCACAGTGGTTGCCCATCACCTCACCCTTTTTACTGAAACAAATCATCATGACCGATTACTTTCATAGGAGCCAAGAGTGTTGTGATAATCCTCTTGCTTTCTGACATAGTGGTCCAGGATTAAATCTTTAGCATGGCCTGAATTAAAAAGTGTTTAAAGGCGAGAGAATTGATTTCACAGCACTGAGGTTTACAGTATCTGTCTCAGTCTCTCTCAGGAGAACAGCCAGTTACCTGCAGAGAGCATCGTACAAAGCACTAACTATGCAGCTCCAGTGATGACCTCGCTGGGGTCTCCAGAAAGATTGAATGCTCATGGTCAGAACATCTGTCCAAAAATAAACGGACGACCTTCAGAGTGTCAGGCAGATGGCTTCACCATGTATATTTATTCATTCATTAGCATGTCCTTTGCAGAATCTCGCTCCCATAACAACCTTCTGGAAAACCTCTAGATCATAAGCAAGATGGGACGCAGAGGTGTTTCCAAGGCACCAGGGCCGGGTTATATACTGGCCAAGACCTATTGACGCGTCCTCGTCGAGCGTCCTGGGCAACAGGTCCCTTCGGGGTCCTGGCTAAAGTCAGTAGGATCGCCGATTCCTCCGAAGTCGGAGAGTGTCTGCCTGTACGGCGAGGAACCACCAGTCTGCACACCAATAAGCCAGACACGGGACAACGGATACTCACGCAAACCTCAGGTCCTGTATGACATCACACTGATGTTGGACAACAGGACATACATATGTCATCCGACATACAGGACTTCCCGTTGGAGCTCAAGCCAACGAACACAAGCAAGCAAGCATAAGCAAGATGTCCCACGTCTGATACACCCATTTGGAAATCATCCACCACATCCTGCACTGATCTTCTCTTTGGCCTTCCTTTTCCTCTCTTCCCAGTCATATACCCCATCATTATTGTTCTCTCCAAACTTTTGTGACGTTTCAAGTTACCAAAATATTTCAATTTTTTGTTTTGTTTTATCGCCTTTAATAGATAACCCTCTTCAGTATTCAGCTCTTGGAGTATGGATGCATTTGTTCTTTTCTTTCTCCAAGATATTCTTAGAACCCGTCTATAACATTTATATTCAAAAGCATTTATGCACTGTTCAGCTTGTTTCATAAGTGTCCAGTTCTCACAGGCGTATGTTGCAATGGGAAAGATGCATGCTCTTAAACATCTAATTTTTGTAGTTCTATACATAAAGATAACCTGGCAGAATTCTTTTAACCAATCAGTACAGCACCGGTGTTGACCCTGCCTAATAAACTGTGTGTCTTTTTCACAATGTTCTACAGTGTAATGAGAGTGGGTAAGGGAGTGGATCACCTGACCTCATGCAGGTGACCTAGCTTATTTTAAGGCTTGGAATGGAAAGATAACAAGGTGGTGGGGAGAGCATCATCACACACCCCCCCCCCCCCCCCCCCCCCCCCGAAAATTCTAGAAAACTGTCTGGAACCCATGTTATGAAGCCGCATTGACTCCTGGACCATACCGGTTGAAAGAAGAATCCTGCCATTGCTGTGGATTGATCCCTGGACCACCGTCTTGGATGACAAGTACACTGACTACCATACCACCATAGCTCCATTATGATATGTCCTAGTATATATAAGCAAGTGTATTAATACAGCCCATCAAAGAAGCAAATACCACAAGCTACACCAAGCAGGCCTACACTCCTGTGGCATTGGGCTGGAGTCTGTTGACATTGAAATACCCAAAGCCCACGGAAGTACCATTACTAACCTAGGCCTAATCTCAGCCTGTCTGTAGGCACCATGCTGAATTATGGCCTGGTTACTCCATAATACCAGCTCTGTGTCAAAGAGGTTACGAATGCAAATTGTAATCCCACATACCACATTCGAAACACAGCTACGTGCGATTTGAAAGCAGACCGTCTTGTGTTGGTTTCCATACAATAGTATGAGTGCGGGTTGTTCAGAAAGCAATGGCAAAATATTGAATGTAAACTTGTACAGGAATCACGAACAGCCAAAAACTGTGGGAGTTAACTGCTGTCCCGTAAGGATATGCAACTAACTCTCCTCCGAAGTCAGGAGAGTGTCTGCCTGTACGGCGAGGAACCACCAGTCTGCACACCAATAAGCCAGACATGGGACAACGGATACTCACGCAAACCTCAGTCCGGTATGACATCACACTGATGTTGGACAACAGGATGCCTTCATCCGACATACACTACTTCGCGATTGGAGCTCAAGCCAACGAACACAAGCAAGCAAGCAACTAACTCCCTAATATGCCTTTCTGAAGATGTGAAATTTTAGTACAGAGGTTGTGCCCTGGGCTGAAATTCTCCTTGTGTGATCTATAGGAGAAGATTGGGCACTTACAGAGATATTCATGTGCAATGAAAGTGATCCTTGACCACAACCAGCTAGCGAGAGGAAGGTCTGGGCAACTCTCAATGTGTCAACAGTTTTACTTGAGTGGTTACTTCCTTTTCTCCATCAGTTCAGTGAAGTACAGGCAGTTTTGAAGAACATGTTTTGATGTTTGCTTAAGTGCTCTGCATTTCTGTGCCTCAGAACAGGATAAAATAGATTATGCCACAACATATATACGAAATTCAAGATTGACAAATTAGCCATGAACACATGTGGATTGGTGAAGCAGACAGCACATACTCCAAGACTGCCCAAAATATGACATATCTAGACAAACCTTCTGGCCTAGAGCAACACCAGTGGAAGATAAACTCTATGGACCAGTGAGTGAACTTTAAAAAAAAAGTTAAATTTGTACAATAGACAACATAGAAGCTATAGACAAATTTAAATTGAGCGAAAGAAAAAGAACTGCTCTACATTTACAAGTGGCAAAGTCAGTGATACCCATTCAATGGAGGTTAGTTAGTTATCTGTTGGGGTATCACCCTTGCACTGTGGACAAGTCCATACATGCTCAAATCCTTCCCCCAACATATACATCAGTGTCCGGCGGCTAATATTTCCAGTTCTATGTTGTTTGACGAGGCCCCCCACATTCTCCCTATATGCCTCTCGTGTCTGGCCATGCCAGTTCTTACTCCCAAGTCTCTCATTCTGGACAATGAAGTGGATTCACTGGCGGGAAAGTCCTCTACTCTGAACATCTCTTCTAAGGGCATTAATAACATCGGCCCAATCTATGGGCTGGCCATCTGCAGGGGATGAGAGCCAGCAAGTTTATCAGCTTCCATAAAGATGTGCTCCGAGTCTACAATGTCCTTTTTTGCGTCTGAATATTCTGGTCTGATCTTGCTGCACAGAGGACAGACCTGCAGATCATGCTAAGCACTTTGCTGATCCACACATGTGTAGTGGGGAAGCAGAGACACAGCTTAAGCACATGTTTATTCAGTCTGTTAGCCCATCCTGAGGCAAAGAATGGTGATCTGTCCCTGCCAGTTTTGATTATGGTGGTCATTGTTGGATTGATTCTGTACTTAGGAAAACTGCGGGCGGGTGTTTAATCTGGCTACCATCGGCACAAGACGCCTTGTCTGGTTAATGAAGAAGGGAGTGGAACATGTGTGGAATGCCCATATTGCAATGATGCTGGCTCTTGAACTTCTACTTCTTCTGCGTTTGTCCGGAATGTTGTTTTAGATGTAATTGTGTTGTGCCAGTTTACAACAGAGCTGCGATAATTGCGCCTTTTAGCTGACACATCCGACTTCTGCGGGCATTTGTTGACCAGGTTAAACTTCCTGGGGTTCTTGAACTCAAACTGAACAAACCAAACCAAACATTTTTAGTATTTTACATGCGGGAGTTGAGGGAAATGAACGAGCTGATAAACTTGCCGGCTCTGCATCCCCTGCAGATGTCCACCCCTTGGATTTTGCTCAATTTATTAACGTTCTTAGATGATGAGAATAGAGGACTTTGACGCCATTTAACCCTCTAAAGGGCATTGCGCCTGATAGCGTACGATGCGTTAAACGGTCATAGCGCCCAATCGCGTCTTTGACTAGTCGTTTTAAAAATGCGATCTCTCGGTTTTCCGACACTTCCGATGACTACTTTCACTTTCGCCGATAGCTTGACAACGTGGCCGCCATTTGTAAACGCGCTACAATGACTTTGAACAGACTTTAACGGACTTTTTTTGATAGTTTTCAGGATTTTTATGCTGTTTTTCAAAATGGATTTCGGCGATTCTTCAAGTGATAGCCGAGATTTCGCTCTGTTCAATTTAAATGACATTAAAGGGCACGAAGTTGATTATTAATCGGAGCTAGATATCAGTGCAAAGCGTTACTTTGCATTAGCAGTCGTGAGTCGGACTTTAAAGAAAGTGATTATGATTCTGAAAATGTGTTTGTAAATTGCCGTATAGATGACGGAAAATCACAAACAACATGCCGTATTTCGTAAATATTTGTGTTCATATATGGATTACCGGCAACAATCACGTGAGTAACATATTCTGCATGCTTTTCCCTTCATTGTGTTGTTTATTTAACTAAAATCGGTTGACTAACACCTTATTTGTGATGTTTTTACTAACGCGACCCGAAATTTTACAGAACCTGAAAAAATCTTGCCCGTTCAGGGCTACAAAACGGACAAGCGTCTGTCCTGTAAAGGGTTAATCCACTTCGTTGTCAATAATGAGAGACTTGGGAGTAAGAATTGACACAGCCAGACACGAGAGGAACATCGGGAAAATGAGGGGTCCCGTCAAACAACACAGAACTGCCAACAGATACTGATGCATACGTGGGGGAGGGGGAGGATCTGAGCACCTACAGACATGCCCACAGTGCAAGGATACCCCACTAAATAACTAACTTAACTTTTTTGTAGAAATAGTTTGCAACATGCCCAGACACAGTCTTACTTGTACAGGCAGTTATCCCCTTTCTCCAACTCTTCCAGCGGAATTAATCGGGTCGGCATTTCTGGCACAGGTCTGACACTCTGGGGGAAAATAAACAAACAATTAAAGGCAGTCTTATTTGCTTTTTTCTTTTCTTATTTATCTTATCATTTTTCATCTACTCCTGTGATGGTGATCTTATTTTGGCACACACACAAACACACCAAAATCTTATCTTGTTCCTCCTGTTCCATGCAGTGTCGAGGTGAAGCATAAACAGCGGGACTGTGCCCTTTTAGGGGCTTCATATAAGCCCCTTCCCTAGGACTCTGCCCATTGTTTACATGGTCAGCCTCTTCTTGGTCAACAAGATACTTTTAAATTGGCAAGGCTAACCCCAGTAGTGTAGTCCTGCCAGGGTGCCACCTCAGTACTTTTTTATGTAACCGGTCACCCTGCCAAACAAGATGAAATACTTGTTTTTTAAATAATTGCTTTTCTTCGATTTCATCTTCTTGGAGACTCATAAGCAGCTGTGGCATCTAATAATCAGTGTTATATGGTTTCCTTCTTCTTCGTTCATTCACTTTGAAATTATTGTCTATAATTATTGGTTGTAATATCACCAAACAGCTAACCTTTCAGGTTGTGACATCAAGTTACAAAATGAAATAAGGTTACCTTATTGGTTGTAACATCCTGTTCCTTTGTGTATGACCCTTCACCATTAGGAATGTCATCCAACGGCAGAAACTGCAACATAAAACACAATATATGATATCATGCTTGAGGAATGAGTAGTACTGAAATGTTATATAGAACCAGTTTTGCTGTATGGCAGTGAATCTTGGAATGTAAATGAACAAATTAAGAAGAAATAAGCAACAGAGATGTTCCTGACACAAATGTTGCAAATTCCTTGGACTGCCAGAGTAACTAACAACTGCCTGAAACAGGCTAATGAAACTAGAACATTACATACAACAATAAGAAAGAGACAAACAGCTTTCTTCAGTCATGTGATGAGAAGAGAGGCATTGGAGAACATCGTGATAACTGGAGAGATTGAGGGGAAGAGAGGCATAGGCAGACCAAGAGAAATGATGCTGGATGGATTGAGACGGTGGCATGGAGGAATATCATCAGCAGAGTTGATCCAGAATACCAAAGACTGAGATCTGTGGAGAGCCATGAACGCCTTCGCCAGCTGGCAAGGCACTTGATGATGATGATGATGATGATGATGATGATGATGATGATGATGATGATGATGATGATGATGATGATGATGATGATGATGATGATGATGATGATGGAACGAGTAAACAGGCATAGTGCAGAATGTGGGTTAGATATTAACATCCAAGAAAAAAAAAACTATGATAATTAGCAGTGGAAAGGAAAGGTCATCAATGAACATCACAGTAAACGGGTAGATACTAGAACAAGTAACAAGTTTCTCCTATCTTGGACATGTAATAACAGATGATGGCAGAAGTGAAACAGAAATTAAAAAGAGAATAGGAATGGGCAAAAATGTTTCAACAGCATGAAATCAGTATTAACATCTAGAGATATTAACATCGCATTAAAAATGAAAATTGTCAAATGTTATGTATATTCAACACTGCTATATGACGAGGGGGCCTGGACATTGAACAAGCAATTAGAAAGTCGAATAGAGGCCCTAGAGATGTGGATATACAAAAGAAATATGTTGTATTTCATGGAAACAAAAACAATCAAATACAGAGGTGTCTAGAAAAATGGAATGAATATAGAGTTGATGAAAGAAATAAAAAAGAGGCACAGTGAAATATTTTGGCCACGTTAAAAGATATAATACTCACAAAAATCATTCTGGAGGGCAAGGTTGAAGGCAAGCAAGCAAGAATTAGACAATGATACAAGTGGGAAGATAACATAGAGATGGACGAACAGCAGCTTGACAGACTGTACAATCAAGGTGAGAGACGAACAGTGTTGGCGATCCACTGCAGCCAACCTTCATGTGGAGATGGCACCTGACTGCTTGATTGATATCATAAACAGCATGAATCCTTTTCAGCAAAACTGACATAAAGTGAAAGCAATTTAGCACTCTTGACACGCACGCATAATCAGATGCAAGAAAAACAATACTTGATCAGAAATTGCAAAAATTAGGTCTAAAATTCATAGGGAAGAAGACAAAGATAATGAGATTAAACCAAGCAAATAACAACCCAATCTTCCTAGGTTAAATCTCACTTCAAGTGGCGGAGTCATACATCTATTTGTGAAGCAATGTGAACAAAGATTGGGGAATATAGGTCAGCATGGCTGAATGGATAAGAACGCGTGTTCTTAAACATTCGATGTGCTGATGCCAAGGTAAGGGGTTCAATCCCTACATTAGTCAGTTGGACTAAAATGTTGGCCTGTCGTCCTTGGCCTTGGGGGGGCGTAAATTACAAGTACCTCTGAAGTTGGAGTGGACTCACTTGATAACATGGGACACTGTTAATAGGGAAAGCTAATCCACACGCAAAATTTAGTCCAGCACTACCAGAAGTAGTGTGTATGGACAACGCTTGAGTTCAAAGCGAGCGAGTTAAAAAAAAATGATGGAACACATAGAATTATTAAAATAATAGCTATCACTGGGAAATTTGTGGAAATCAAACTTAGTACCAAACTTGGAATATTTAGTGCCAATGATAAATCGAATGAGAAACAAGGACAACTAAAAGAATTACTAATAAATTACAAACAATCATTAATTGGTGCCTGCACATAATAGTAGGACTAAAATGATATGACAGAACCACCAATATGGAGTTCACGGAGAGAACTAAACACATTCCAGTGAACTAAGAAGTGAGGAGAAGACGCTTGTGTTGGTTAGGACACACACTGAGAAAAACTGAGGATAAGATAAGTAGACAGTTTCTTGTCTGAATCCACAAGATAGGACACACACTGAGAAAACCTGAGGATATGATAACTAGACAGTCCCTTGTCTGAATCCACAAGATAGGACACAGACTGAGAAAACCTGAGAATAAAATAAGTAGACAGTTTCTTGTCTGAACCCATAAGGCAAACAAAATAGGGGGAGAGCTAACAACACACAGAAAGGAGAATTACAGACAGAGATGAATAATATTGGGAGTACAGAGGGGGCTGCAGGAGATGGTAAGGGATACAACAGGTTGGAGTAAGTTGGCTGAGGGCCTTTACCTCAGTGGAGGATAAAGAGCAAAAGAAAAAGAAAATAAACAATTTAGTAATATAATGCAAGCTAAGGATGAGGAGAGAGTGCAGAATGATTTCTCCAAGGAAGACATCCCAGTGCACTAGTATTCAGTAATCCAGCACCCCCACATCCTGCTGGAAGTAGACCATATACATACAAGAAGCTTCTGCTCACACATCAGCCATTAAGCACACCGGAAGGGTACTGACTGCTTTGTCTTCCCTTTAATCTGCATTGGAACTCCACCTTACTCCAAGAGGAGCATGAGAAGAGGGAGAGTAGGAAGGAGGGGGAGAGATTTAGAGAAAAATCATCCTCCAATGAAACATAGGCCCGCAATCATCTCATTCAAAGCCAGAGAGAAAGAGAGATATTCCCCCAGCTCACTTCAATTCGCCACAGAGAGACAGAGAGGGAAGGAAAGAGAGGGAAAGAGAGAGAGACAGAGGGGAGAGAAAAGGGAAGAGAGAGAGGGAGGGGGAAGAGGGAGAGAGAGAGGGGGGAGGGAAAGGGGAGAGAGAGGGGGGAGGGGGGAGAGAGAGGGGTAGAGGGAGGGAGGGAGAGGGGTAGAGGGAGGGAGGGGGAGGGGAGAGAGAGGGGGAGACAGACAGACATAGGGGGGGGGGAGACAGAAGAGAGAGATAGGGAGGGAAAGGGGAGAGAGAGATAGGGAGGGAAAGGGGAGAGAGAGAGAAGGAGGGGAGGGAGAGAGAGAAAAAGAGAGAGAGAGGGGAGAGAGAGAGATCACAAGATTGGATAAACTTCACAGAAAACTTACTTGCTCATTTGCATCTCCGTTCTCTCCACCATCATCTGCACCATCCTCTCCTGAACCACCCTTGGATTTTCTAGATGACAACAAACAAGAACACTAGCTGAGACTATACTAACACACAGAACTTCAAGTGGAGTCCAGAACCCACATCACAGCACTCTGGACATTCCAATATGAGATACGTCCACATCTTCATCAGCCAGCGAAGAGTCCCAATACTAATGGTACCAGTAGCAGTCTGATTATGTGTCTTCTTATTTCTTTCACTTGAAATATGTCTATAACTGCAATGTTGTCCCTTGTATGAATTTAACTGTCTTTTTTAGTTCACTCAGTGGTCCATAGAGTTTATCTTCCACTGTTGTTGCTCTAGGCCAGAAGGTTTGCCTAGATATGTCGGATTTTGGGAAGTCTTGGAGTAGTAAGTGATCTGCTGTGTGTGACACCAATCCACAAGTGCACATGGCTGATTCACCAATCTTGAATTTTGAATGCATGTGATTTGCGTAATCTATTGTGTCCTGTTCTGAGGTGCAGAATAATGATTTGTTCTGGTCTGTCCATAATTATGTGTCAATCTGGCCTTTCCTCGGCATCCTGATTGTCGGCCAGATCCGTCTGGTCACTCCCTACAGCACCATTCTCTCCAGGCAGTGATGATCTATCTGTCCTTCTGCACTATACACACGATCCCAAAGTACTTCAAGCATAGTCTACCTCGGGCACTGATTGATTCTGTTGACAATGAAACTCCTAAAACTTGTGGACAAAACACTGCCAGCTAGGCTTAACCCAGCCAGAAGATATGTGCTGTGCTGGTAATAAAACACAGATTATGGTCGTCACTGGGAAGAAGAAAATACCACAATGTAATATACAAGTAAATGGAAATATTCTTAAACAGGTGAATCATACAATTATCTCAGAACAGTCATAACATCTAATAGAAGATGCCTTGAAGAGATTAGAACAAGAATCGCCATGGCCAAAGTAGCCTTTAGCAAGATGAAAAACCTACTGATCAATAACAAGATGTTATTTGCAATGAGAAAAAGAATTCAAAACAATGTTTTCCCGTAGTGAATTTGAATAACGAAGACACAAACAATAGATTGAACGATTTATTGCCTGGCATATTTCGCTGCATCTCGTCAGGTACATACTGCAGAAATCACACAACTTACGTGAAATTAACTAGATAAATCCTTCAAGTTGAAATATACACAATTTCGCACAGTAATGTCGATTGTCTACCACGGTAATTTTAAGCTGACTAACATGTCTTTCTGTTTACACAATTCTGGCTTGCGTTGATAGATCATAATTGCTTCTGCAAATTTTAACAAGCGAGTATTTTGTGTTCTAAACAACACGCGAAATGCAGTGTCTCTGGACACAACGTGGCCACTGGCGACAATGTGCCTGCCGATTGAAGACGCCGGGAGCTTCCGGTGTGTCGGCTCCTCGCGGCTAGCATCTCCTGTGTGTTGTATCTTGTTGACCCATTGAGGTATGTGTTCTGACACCCGTTTGTTAAGCTGTCTCTCCGTTCAACCAATGTAAACGGCCTGGCATCTACATGTGAATTGGTAAATACAATTGTTTGTGGCGTACAGAGGAACAGGCTCTTTGACTGTTGGTGTAGGAATGGGTACGGTTTTACATCTAATGACTGGAGTTGCCGCACAGAATGTTCGACCTACTGCTGTAGTAAGCCGGTCTTGTAGACGTTGCATTACGTCATCCCCTCGAAAGGTTAGCTGGATGAATACCTTGAGTTTAGGGACTGTAGTTACGTCTGCTTTGGGTTTGGGCTGTTGGCAATGGCGCTTTATAAATCCTGTGGAGTACCCATTCAGGTTTAAGACATTCTTCAGAGTTTCAAATTCCTCTGTCAGTGTGTCCTGGGTGCATATCTTTCTAGCACGGTCAAACAAGGTCCGTACTAAGCCCCGTTTGTACTGGACAGGTGTGAAGCTCTGAAAATTTAGGTATTGGCCAGTCCATGTTTCTTTGCGATACACCGATCTTTGAATTGTGCCGTCTGCTCTACGTCTCATTAGAATATCTAGGAGCGGTAACGCTTCGTTGTGTTCGTGTTCCATAGATAGAGAGATGTTTTTATGCGTCTTGTTCATTGTGGCCTGAAACGATGTTGCTTGTAGCTCGTCTGTGGTGATAATTAGTATATCGTCCACATAACGCCGGTAAAAGGCCAAGTTGTTGATGTCTGAGGATCTCTTTTCTTCTAAGTGTGCCATGAAGATGTCCGCTAGAATAGGACCAAGAGAACTCCCCATGGCCACTCCGTCAATTTGGCGGTATGACTTAGTTAGAAAATTGAATTGGATGTTGGCGGTACATAGTAGTAGTAGCCTCTCCAGAATAGGTGTTGGTATGCCTAATTTTAGTTGTTTATCTTCAATGCGTTCCCTTATTATTTTCACTGTCTCCTCTAATGGAACGTTAGTGAATAGGGAGGCTATATCCATGGATGCCATGTGTTTGTTATTTATGTCCATAGTATCCAATAATTCCACCAGTTGGAATGTATCTCTGAGTATTTTTGGATCGAAGGACTGTTGTACTGGCTTTAACATTTCGGCTAACCATCTCGCCATTCGGTGTTGTGCAGAGTTAAGAATGTTGCGGTGCTACATAGAACCTGTACTTTTGTATGGGTGTGAAGTGTGGACAATGAGCAGTAAAGCTGAAAAACATCTGATGGCTGTAGAAATGTGGTTTCTGAGGAAAATGCAAAGAATACCATGGACAGACAGAAAGACCAATGACCAAGACCTACAAGACACAAATGAAAATCGTAAACTGATTAGAGAAAGTAGACGTAGACAGTCACACTTTTTTATGAGAAGAAATGACTTGGTGACAACTGGCAAGATCGAGGGGAAGAGAACAAGGGGAGGGCAGAGAAGTAAATACCTGGATGGCTTGGCCACATGGCATGGCAGAGACAAGAACACTGAGCTGGTGATCGAGTGAGATGGCAAAACTTGACCGCCCACGCTTATCGGCATAGCACATGATGAATGACACCTAAAATGCCTCTCTGTGTAGGTAGGCACAGATCCTTGGCCAATATTGCTGTCAAGGTGTCAAGTGTTTGGCCTTCACATATATTAGGTCACAGCATAATGAAGTAGGGTGACCAGTTCCCTTTCATATCTGACTTTGTTTCCAATAAAAATGAGAAATTCAAGCTTGGATAGATAAAGAAAACCACTAAATTCAAAAAAACATGCAAAATAAAAATATGTCATTTAACAAAATGACAAGATAAAGCCAAATAAGCCAGGCAATAAATTGTGCAAAATATTGTGTGCCTCTTCATTATTCAACTTCACGACTGGAAAACATTGTTTTGAATTTAACAAAACAGCAAAAAGCACAAATGTAAACTCAAGAAAGCATGAAAAGAAAACACAATATTAAATCCAACAGAATTCAGCATGGCTGAATGGATAGAGCACGCATTCTTAAACATCTGATGTGCTGATAATGAGGTAGGGGGTTCAACCCCTACACTGGACAGTTGGACTAAAATGTTGACATCTCGCCTTGACTTTGGGACGTAAATTACAAGTATCTCTGAAGTCAGAGTGGGTTTGCCTGATGGCGAGGGACACTGGTAATAGCAAAAGATAACCCACAAGCAAAATTCAGCCCAGTGCCACTACTAATAACGTGAATGGACTACACTTGAGTTCAAAGCAAGCGAGTGACAAAAATTAAAAATTAAATCCAACATTGCATTAAAAAAAACACACAGAAGAATATACCGTGCCATGCTCGCTCTTGAATGTCCGGTGCTCAGATGACAAGGTAGGACTTTCAATCTCATACACCAGCATTAAGTCGGACTTAAACACTGGCTTCTCGTCCAGAAACCAATGGCAAACTACAAAATGTAAAAATAGCCTAGAAAATCAACCTGAGGTTGACCGTGACATCCTGCAGAGGCTAGCACACCTATCTGCCTGTCTGGTGATCACTTGTTCCATCCTCTATCAAGACCGATTAAACTGACTGACCCGGACACCCGGCTTGACCCACCTTGAAATGGGTACCTGAAAATGTCCCAGAAGTAAAAGTGGTGGGTGTAATATTTTATCACATCACCCATCTACTGCTGTTTGGTCTATAAAATATGGGGCTAGCAACATATACCCAAACACATCCAAACAAGTAAAAAGACCCAGTATTTTATTTACATATTCATACATATACAGGATGTATTTTTAATGACTGTGCAGTGTTTGAAATTATTGACGGTCCAAGTTTTGTATTCACCCTCTGTAAAGTTCATGCAACATACAAGGGACATTCATTTGAAATCCGTTCGTGCCGCACCGCACGTAATTGTGTATGTTGAACATGATCATGTCATAGTCATGTGATAAATACTGACCAATGAATAAAAGAGCAAGTGCTTATCGTCCCATGATGCATAGGTTCTGTTTCTGACCGTTGAGGAAATGGCCGGGTTGATCCAAAATCCGCCCAAAGCTCAAAGAGCGGTGATTCAGTTTCTTTCATTTGAAGGATGTCGAACAGTGTACATTCATCGAAGAATGCTGGCAGCGTAAGGTAACAAATGTGTGTCGAAGACAACAGTGCCAAACTGGGCACACATGTTTCGGAAAGGACGTCAGTTCACGATAGATCTTTGACAGCCGGGTCAAGCGCATAAACTTGCAACAGAAAAAAAACCATCGCCAAAATTGATGCAGCAGTACAGATGAACCGTTGTCGAAGGATACGTTCGCTAGCGAAAGAATTTGATGTGTCAATTGGGACAATTCAAAAGGTCGTTCGTAAGAAACTGTAATATCGGAAGGCATGTTCAGAGGGTAATACGGATGTTGACCGACCACCAAAAAGAGGAACGCATGGGATGGTGTTTGAACCACTTACTGCATTACAGATTGGAGGGTGATGCATTTCTCTTCCGCATAGTGGCAGGCGATGAATCATGGTGTCACCACTTTGAGCCGAGCAGCAAAAGAGAGAGCATGCAATGGAAGCATGCTGGATCACCGTAAGCCAAAAAATTCAAGTTACAGGTTTCCGCTGTTAATGGTTATGCTGAGCGCATTTTTTTACCACAAAGGGCTATTGTTGGCCGACTTTAAAGAACCTGGTGTCAACATCAACTCTACCCACTACTTGCAAACTCTAGACAAGCTGCAAAACGCCATCAAGAATAAACGACCCGGCATAGTTTCTCACGGTGTGATTTTGTTGCACGATAATGCTCGTCCGCATGTAGCAAAGATTGTGTAGGAAGCATTAGCAAGGAAGAAGTGGGAAATTCTGCAATACCCAGCCTATAGTCCTGATTTGTCACCATGTGATTTTCATTTGTTTGGAAGGGGCAACGATTTCACACAGATGCAGACGTAATGAACGCAGTAAACACTTGGTTCAGTGTGCAACCACAATCCTTTTTTTTGCGGACGGCATTCGCCGCCTACCTAAGCAATGAGATGCTTGCCTGAATGCCTACGGCGACTTCTTCTGACCAACCCATGGTGCATAATTCATTCAAAATGAATGCTTTGTTTAATTCTACCACACCTGTTAATGTTTCTTTCATGCTTTTGTAATAAAGCCATTGGAATGGGTTTCAAATGAACGCCCCTAATAATAGGTAAATACAAAACTTGGAACGGCAATATTTTCAAACACTGCAGTCATTATAAATACACCCTATATATATATATATATATATATATATATATATATACACACACACACACACAAATGTAATACAAACTATCAATAAAACCTCTACTTACTTTTTCTGGGTTACTAGATCAAGCACTTGATATACAAGTGAATAAAGGTACTCCACCTGAAAATATATATGGTGAAGGAGGTCAAAGGTAACAGGAAATAGCACACAACTGTTAATTAAATGGCTTGAACTGCAGTAAAACTGTACAAATTTGCTCCTGTCTTTAACTAGTTTAGCATCAGCATTTTTATCCTATCTTTAACTTGTATAGAAACAATGTTTTGCTCCTGTCTTTAATTTATTATATAAAAGTGTTTTGCTCCTGTCTTTAACTTTTTATATATAAATGTTTTACTCCTGTCTTTAACTTACTGTATAAAAGTGTTTTACTCCTGTCTTTAATTTACTGTATAAAAGTGTTTTACTCCTGTCTTTAACTTTTTATTTAGAAGTGTTTTACTCTTGTTTTAACTTGTTGTATAAAAGTGTTTTACTCCTGTCTTTAACTTACTGTATAAAAGTGATTTGCTGATGCTTTTAACTTCCATAAAGTGTTTTGCCCAGATCTTTCAACTTGTTGCAAATTACTATTTAATTAAATCTTAAACAAGAAAATAACTCAACTTTCTGAAGAGTTCTGTAAACTAAACCTGGCCCAATCATGTGTACAGTAAAGTAACAAACCCTTTAACACATCTTAGAACACATGTGGCATATGGTGCCAGTCCCACAATTGTATAAACCAATAGGTACTATGTGGGTGAAGTGGTTAGTATCACACTGGCTGCCTTCACTTCCCAAGACATTTCCTAGTACCCAATTTGACTATTCCTAGTACCCAATTTGACCATTCCTAGTACCCAATCTGACCATTCCTAGGACCCAATTTGACTCATTCCTATTACCCAATTTGACTAATTCCTATTACCAAATTTGACTAATTCCTATTACCCAATTTGACTAATTCCTAGTACCAAATTTGACTAATTCCTAGTACCAAATTTGACTAATTCCTAGTACCAAATTTGACTAATTCCTAGTACCAAATTTGACTAATTCCTAGTACCAAATTTGACTAATTCCTAGTACCCAATTTGACTATTTCCTAGTACTAAATTTGACTAATTCTGAGTACCCAATTTGACTAATTCCTAGTACCCAATTTGACTAATTCCTAGTATCAAATTTGACTAATTCTGAGTACCCAATTTGACTAATTCAAACTGGAAGTCTAGATCATTTTTAAAATCAGCGGATTTGTGTCTGTCTGTCAATCAATAATGATTATGACCATTCATTTCATCCAGTGGGGTTGAAAGTTTGGAGCTGTGAGTTCTAAGATGGTCGATAAATGAAGTTGGATAAGAATTACTTGTGCAGTGAATTGGATTAAAGTGAGGAAGAGTTGCACAATTTGTGGACCACTCTTTCTCACCTGAGTCCACCTGAATCCAGTGACAACTGGAGATGAATACAGGTGCTGTGGATGACCGGTGATGGCCGCTGTCACATGCTGACAATTACTAGGAGTTACAGGTGTGAGCTGGATGTCAGGCTTGGACCAGTGAGGAATGAGCCCTGAAAAGGGAGTGACAGTCATCCTTACCAAAGGTACTACCAATGCGTGTCATCCCAGAACCCCCAAAAGCAAATGTCTAGCCACTATGTAATCACGCCTCCCTAATCATGTATACAACAGGAGGTCAGCATGGCTGAATGAATAAGATCGCTCATTCTTAAACTTCTGGTATGTTGATGTCGAATGTTCAGCCCCTATAACTGTCAGCTGGACTAAAATGTTGACGTCTTGTCCCTGACTTGGGCACGTAAATTACAAGTACCTCAGAAGTCGCAGTGGATTGGTTTAATGGCGAGGGACACTGTAATAGGGAAAGCTAATCCACACACAAATATCAGTCCAGTGTACTAGAAGTAGTAGCATGTTTATGGACTATGCTTGAGTTCAAGATGAGTGAACAAACAAACAAATGTACACAACAAACATCTACAATATATCTACCACAAGTGAATCTGCTCTATTACCTTCTTAGCATAAACACCAGCTGAGCCTTGAATCAATAAGGCAGCTTCTGAGAAGTTCATGGTGGTTGCGCCATCATCAAAAGTGATCTCAACCTTTTCAAGCTGGAAAAAAGAACACATTTGTTTCAAATACTGGAAACCAAAAAAGCCTAAAGACCCACAAATGTGATAAATATGTTAATAAAACATACGTACTTACAACAATGTACTCCCTAGTGAATTCAAATACCAAAGTAACAAACAATATGTTGTTTGATTTATTGCCCGGCATATTTCCACATTCGAACAATACCTGTAACTATGTTTTTTAATTGTTCCAGCTTAAGTAACATTAATTTATTCATGTCCTATATTATATAACTCTGCAGTGTGCACCTGATGAGATGCAGCGAAATATACCAGGCAATAAATCGTGCAACATATTGTTTGTGGCTTCTGTGTTTACAAAAATAAGTATAGCAAGTATCTTCTTTCATACAGACATAATTGGAGGAGCTAGAGATTCAGACATTTTTATACAAACATAATTGGAGGAGCTAATGGTAGAGAAACTTTTATACAAACATAATTGGAGGAGCTAAAGGTTAAGAAACTTTTATACAAACATTCAACAAAAACTAAACAATAATTACGTCTTCAAGGTACTCCTCCAGAAAATGGGCAATGTCAACATCCCAGTTTTTGGCTAAATCTCTGATCGGCTGCAGGAGATAGGAAAATCTTTCCTCTAAAGTGCCCTGAGAACCTCCAAATGTCTGGGACATTTCAGCATTAATGTTTTACCTGTGGAAAAACAAGATTGTAAATTATTAACATAATGTACTGGCACTTTGCCATCTTGACAGACCACAGATTGTTACATTGTGATACCTGGAGTGAGTTCGCCTGATCGGCAGGGGGACACTGGTAATAGGGAACGCTAACCCCCACGCTAATATCAGTCCAGTACACTAGACATAGTTGTTGCTTGTCCATAAAGAATGATGATAACCATTCATTTCATCCAGTGGGGTTGAAAGAATGGAGCCGTGAGTTCTAAGATGGCTGGTAAGGCCTATTTTGGCTCGATATGTTCTTTGACAATGTGGGCAAAGAATGCTTGACGTTCCAGGGGGAGGATCTCTTGCAGTGTTTTTTTTTTTGGTCCAGCCTTTTCTTCACAGCTCTTGCAGTCCTGGTTGCTTCACACGTGACTGCACCCTTGCGTAATGATATATGCCATGAATGTTGATCTTTGGTGCTAGCCCCATATTTTTATACACCAATCGGTAACAGAGGTTGGGTGGTCAATACGACTTTAGCTGACTATACTTTCCAAGACCCATCTTATGCTGGGGCAACAGAGGAGTTGTGTTAATCATTTTATTTTATTTTTTCTTTATATCTATTTGTGTTGTCCTGTCCTTGAAATAAATTATTAGAATAGAAATGTGGGTTGTATACTGTGTCCTATAATACTTATCATTTGTATTTTATTACTTCATTATTATATATTTGTTGATTGTTTCTTGTTTTGGATAATTTTCACTCTGTTTTCACCTGTATGGAGTCCATTGTAAGGTATGTACACTGTGTCTGTGTTTAGTATGTCTCTTCTTTTTGCACGCACTAAATATACCTAATTGTTTGTTATTCATAGAAGTCTTAGATATGACTGAGCTACTGTATGACAGTAGACAGTACTACTTTCTGTTAGCGCCTTAATTAGGCGGTGCTTACCTAGCCCGACACACCACATTGTGCCAATGGCTTCAGGCAGAGATTGAAGCGCAATTGAGAGGGTACAAGCCTTATCCTAGTGCGAGGAAATGCAACCTAAAGACTAAATGTAATGGCAGGGCAGACCAGGCCCTAAGCTTTAGTTGGCAACTGGCCTAGGATCGAAGCTCCGACAGGCGGACAGTTAGAGCATTGCTTTGCTGATCCGGAAGCTTATGCAGCTTGTCTTGTTCCAGACGTATTGGTGTTACCTTTCCTCTGGAGTAAACTAGACAGGCTGAAAGAGGGATCATGTTGCTTGAGCAACACATGGTCTCTAAATTCAGCCCAGGCTTTGTGTTATGGAACGGTATAACTCCATTTTACAAACTATCATCTGTCAAGACGGCAAGGTGCCAGTCAGTCAGTCACAGAGGAAGGGGTGGCACGGCACATAACCATAAGTGATGAATAAACATTAGATCATTTTGTTCTTCTGTGTTCCTCTTTCAAAGGAAGTGCGAAACATCTAGTTATGCACCTCAGAGTTCGGTGTCCAACTTCAGCACAAGATTGCACTCCAGGTAACCGGTTCTTTCACGGGAGTCTCTGTGGTGAAGTGGTCAAGCCATTTGACTCAGGCTCTGAAGGTTGTGGGTTAGATTCCAGGCTGCATCCTTCGGTTCACGGGGGCATTTTTTCTGAGACTCCTGGGGGTCATTGCTGGAGCTACGGAGTTTGTGCTTTGTGCGACGCTTTCTGTGCTGCTGAAAGAGACTAAGCCATATGAAATAAAAACCCGGTGTAATGAAGTTCACCCTGTCGACTTTTAAGCGACTTTTTAAGTTCTTTGAGCTAGGAATCGGTTGTCACTACCTAAGAGAACAGATAGGAGACCAGTGATATAGTTAGGTATCGGTGGTTCTTGGGGAAACTTTCAACTCTATGCAAGGAACAAACATGTTATGTTCTGAGTATGAGATGGACACTGTAATGTCTCAGCCACAGGAACCCCAGAATAATTGATCGGTTTCAATGTCAGATGCAAGAAAGCTAATGTTTACTTTTGCTCTAGGTGTTTGGTTAAAATGAGCGGCTGGCCAAGTGGCTAGAACACTGGACTCTCCTTAGGGAGACCCGGGTTCGATACCTCAGTAAGGTGTGGGATTTTTTTCTGTCGGGGGCAAAAAGAAAATCCTAACCTGCAGTTTGCAGCGACTGCACTAGCCAGGCGGCCTTAATTCCTCAGGCTCAAAGACCCCTCTGCCATACACCGCAAGGTACTATATTGGGAGTAAATGACAGTTTTTGACAGTTTGGTTCAATTTCTTGTGATGTCAAAATAGTTGATCGGTTTCAATGTCAGATGCAACAAAGCTAATGTTTACTTTTGCTCCAGGTGTTTGGTTAAATTTCTTGTGATGTTTAAGCTCATTTTATCTTTTGTATTTTAAGCTAATCATTTTAACTTTCTAATTGTTTAACTTTCATTGCTATCTGAACAACCCGCACTCATACTATTGAAAACCAATGCAAGGTGTCTGCTGCCAAATTTCCCCCAGCTGTGTTTTGAATGCGGTATGCAGGATTACAATTTGTGTCTGTAACTCCTTCACCACAGAGTGGGCTGACAGTATGTACAGATTCAATTAAGAGTATGAAAATAGCAATCGCATCTCTATATAATAAATTTTCGAGAATAGCTATATTTAGTGGCTTCTGAGTGCATCTAGTAAATAATTAAAGTAATATCAATAGTTATCTCTGTGAATGAGCCATATAGTTTGTAAACATAGAAAACGTCAGATGTTACAGGCAGCGGTAGAAACATCTAAACATACTTTAAAAGCCAGCCCCCTTTTCTCAGGAGCCAGCATTTTAATTTTTACAAATAGTCTAAGAAAGTGATTGAAAATTCAGGTGCCAGGTGGAAATTTTCAGGCGCCATGGCAACCAGGTGCCTGGATTTTTCTACCCTTGGTTACAGGATCTCAGGGTGAAATTTGTGATGTGATATATTGGATCTTTATTACAAAGACTAGTCAATATCTCTTGTTCATTCGTTTAGTTTCTAAAGCAAAACAAATTAATTTACAAAAACATTAACATCACCATTTATAACTGGATAGTTCTTTCTTACTTTATCAGACAGACAAGTACACTTAATTTGTAATTTATATCCAAACCATATTCAAAACAATGTATTCCCTTAGTGAATTTAAACACGGAATCCACAAACTCAAACAATATATTGAATGGCGATAACAAATGTTTCACATTCTAACAATACCTGTGGCTATGCATTTTAACTATTTCAATATTAAAATATAAATATTATTCATTTCATATGAGATGCAGTGAATAAATATGCTAAGCAATAAATAGAGGAACATATATTATTTGTCAAGTTTGTGGCTTCTTGTTTAAATGCATAAAAATTGACACCAAATGTAAAAATAAAAAAATAAAGTGTAGTGTAAAAAACGATAGGTTGTTAGTTAGGACATAGATACTGATTAATGTAATTGGAACTGGTAACATGATAGTGCTAAACATTTGTTGCAGGAGTGTCCAACATACAGAACAGAGAAAAGTATGTTGGTCTCATCCGCTCCATTTGAGGACAAACTCTATCTCTATGGAAATGTCAACAAGCATTTAATCGTTTATTAAGTCTTGACTGCTGCTTCCGTTTGCATTTTAATAAATGATTTGTTTTTTCTTTATAGTATAGTATACCGATGTCTGACTGACGGGTGAACGAAGGTTTACCCATCATAGAATTCTTTCAATATTTTAAACATTATATAAGCTTTATTATAATACTAAACATATCAGTAAACGGTACTGAACTTAACCAAGTTTAGATGATTAGAAAGTAAAAAAACACAGGATCCGATAATATAATATAATATAAGATAAGTTGAGTTGACTGATTTCCGTCCTGACCACTGACCCGATCCGCTGTTCTGTTCATTGTCGCTATCTTATTCAATCAGATACACAATTCTTCTCACACATCTTTATACGTGTATTTATTAGTAATAATTACCGTTGTCAAGTTCATTATCCTGTTGTACTTACGTATTTCACACAAAGTGTATTTATTATATCCGTATACGTGTGTGTTACTATTAAATTTTTGTTTGTTTACTTGTCCGCCATTACATTTCAATCAGCCCGCGTGTATGTACACCGATTAACGATTGGTTAACCTAACAACCGTATAAAACCGCAAGGCACTTAGATTGCCTTGATAAATGTTAATCATTAATTAATACTAATAGGGATAACTAACTAACAGTGTGATGGTGTACATTGTTATTGTAGGGACCGCAGCATTTGTAAAGATTGTTGTTGTTTTTTTTGCCAACTTGGGAGAGAATGGACAGTTGCTCAACATGTTGATATGATATCAGATATGTAGCGACCGTTGGCAGAGAAAAGCGACACGAAGACATCATCTGAAGTTTCTCCATGCTTAAAAAAAACTGTGTATTGTTTTATGAACTATTTGATATTTGATAGATGTTGTGTGTTAATTGTTTGTTGTTCCCTGTATACATTTATCTAATGTGTTTGCCATGAGGGATTGAGGTGCTTGAATCTCTTGTCCCGGGGTAGTAACGAGCCTATTACTATTAGATTTTACAGCGGCCTATCTAGAAGATGGAAAACTCCAATTATAAACCCCCCAAGTCTGAGTCAGGTCTTAGTCAGATATGACTGAGCTACCGTATGACAGTAGACGGTACTACCTGCTTTCTGTCAGCGCCAAATGTTGGGCGGCGCTTACCAAACCCGACACCCCACATTGTGCCAACGGCTTCGGGCGGAAGAGCGCAATTGGGAGGGTACTAGCCTTATCCTGGTGCGAGGAAATGCAACCCAAAGACAAAATAAGTCATGGCAGACCAGGCCCTAAGCCTTGGTTGGCAGCTGGTCTAGGATCGAAGCTCCGACAGGCGGACAGTTAGAGCATTGCTTTGCTGATCCGGCAGCTTCTGCAGCTTGTCTTGTTCCAGATGTATAGGTGTTAACCTTCCTCTGGAGTGAACTAGGTAGGCCGAGAGAGGGATCATGCTGCATGGGCAACACATGGTTTCTTTATTTTAGCCCAGGCTTTGTGCTATGGAGAGGCAATAACTCCATCCCTGGTCTTAACCGGTCTCGGAATCAAAGCGAGAGGCAACTGTTACGGGTTATAAGTCCTTGTCAGTTGGCGTAGACATGGGGCGCCACGCGTTGCCTCTGACGGTGGGAGACACCTACAGGTGTCACTGATCAGCTACCGCCCGCCTCAAGCTGGGCAGCCCCCAGCCTATTGGGTGCTGATCCGCCACAGCCTGCCTGCTTCAATGGGTGCTTGGGGCTAGGACAAAATCTGAATCGCAGGCTGTAAAACCAATGCACCAGGTACTAATAAAAAGAATAATAGAAACCTCAAGCTACGGCTTGCAACCTGGAACGTGAGAACCATGTGTCCAGGATTTTCCACTGACTTGACAAATATTGACGATGTGAGAAAAACGGCTGTGATTGATGCTGAACTCAATCGTCTTAACATTGATATTGCTGGCCTGCAGGAGACTCGCCTCGCTGAGGAAGGGTCACTCAGGGAAAACAATTACACCTTTTTTTTGAAGGGAAGAGGGCAGGCAGAAAAAAGGCAACACGGTGTGGGCTTTGCAGTGAAGAATTCGCTACTGGGAATGATTGATATCCCAGCTGGAGGTAATGAAAGATTATTATCACTGCGCTTGGCAACCTCTTGTGGATTTGCCACCATTCTCACTGCATATGCACCGACACTCACTTCCTCTAATGATGTGAAAGATACGTTCTATGAGCAGCTAGACTCTGCGATCAAGGCAGTTCCAAAATCCGACTACATTTATATGCTCGGTGATTTCAATGCTCGTGTTTGCAAGGACTCGAGTTCATGGCCAGTGTGCCTTGGAAAATACAACATCGGTCGCATGAATGATAATGGGCAAAGGCTGCTGGAGCATTGCACTAGAAATGACCTATGTATTACAAACTCCTTTTTTAAAACAAAAGAGATGCATAAGGTCACATGGAAACATCCAAGATCCGGCCATTGGCATCAGCTGGACTTCATTATCACACGGAGACAACATCTGAACCATACATCATTAACTCGAAGTTACCACAGTGCTGACTGTGATACAGATCATTCTTTGGTTGTTGCAAGGGTTAGACTGAGACCAAAGAGAATCTACACAGCTAAACACAAGTCTAGCCCCAGGATTAATATTATTAACACTCACGATCCTGGAAAGTGCTTTGAATTTCAACAGCAACTTGAGGACGCTTTCAATGATACATCAGAAAATTGTATAGTAAATGATAAATGGAGTAAACTTAAGGAAACTATTTATAAAACAGCGGTAGGGGTTTACGGCACTGTGGATCATAAGAGGCAGGACTGGTTTGCGGCAAACAGCCAGATACTGCAGCCCTTGATTGATAAAAAGAAGATAGCTCTCTTAAGAAACAAGGAAAGACCAACGCGTAACACTCTGAGTGAGCTGAAGCAAGCGAGGAAGGATGTACAAAAGGCTGCCAGGCAGTGTGCGAATGACTATTGGATCAAGTTATGTGAGTCCATTCAAATCGCAAGTGATAAGGGAAACATCAGAAGCATGTATGAAGGGATAAAGAAAGCCTGTGGTCCAATGATCAAAAGAAGTGCACCGCTGAAAACCTTGACTGGAGAAATCATCACTGATAAGAAACAGCAGATGGATAGATGGGTCGAGCACTATTTAGAGCTTTACTCAAGTGAGACCAAGCTGGCGGATGATGCCCTCAACGCCATAGAGGCCCTGCCAACTCTTGACCACCTGGACACACTTCCCACTATAACAGAAGTTAAGTGTGCTATAAATGAGCTTGCATCTGGAAAGGCTCCAGGTAAGGATGGGATTCCAATAGAGGTGATCAGGAGTGGGCAAGACACCCTCGCTCTACAGATCCACCAGCTAATAGAGCTATGCTGGCGAGAAGGACAAGTCCCACAGGATTTCAAAGATTCAAACATCATAACGCTGTACAAGAACAAGGGAGATCGGAGCGACTGCAACAACTATAGGGGTATCTCACTTCTGTGTATTGTTGGGAAAGTATTTGCCAGAATTGTCCTGCGCAGACTTCAAGTCCTGGGAGATCAAGTCTACCCCGAATCACAGTGCGGCTTCCGTCAGAACCGGTCTACCATTGATATGATATTCTCATTGCGACAGATGCAAGAAAAATGCCGGGAACAAAATCAGCCACTGTTTATTGCCTTCATCGACCTCACAAAGGCATTCGATTTGGTCAGTCGTGAGGGTCTGTTCAAAGCACTAAAGAAGATTGGCTTTCCACCAACTCTTCTGTCCATTGTGGAATCGTTCCACACAGGCATGAAGGGTATAATCAAGTTTGATGGCTCAACTTCAGAAGAGTTTGAAATCAAGAGTGGAGTTAAGCAAGGTTGTGTACTAGCCCCCACCCTCTTTGGGATATACTTTTCACTTCTACTGAAATATGCCTTTCGTGATCAGGATGACGGTATATACATTCACTCACGCTCAGATGGTGGCCTCTATAATGCTCAGAGATTGAAGGCCAAGACCAAAATTAGCAGGGTACTAATCAGAGAGTTGCTTTTTGCGGATGATGCTGCGATTACGACCCACTCTGAGGAAGAATTACAACATCTACTATCTGCATTCTCCAATGCTTGTTCTGACTTTGGTTTAACAATTAACAAAAAGAAGACACAGATTATGTCACAAGGTGCACATGGTGTACCATCAATCTTTATTGACGACGCCGAACTGGAGATAGTAGACCATTTTACATATCTTGGATCAGAGGTAAATAGCAAATTATCCCTCGATCAGGAAATCAACATCAGGATTGGCAAGGCAGCAACAACAATGAACATGTTAGCAAAAAGAGTCTGGGAGAACAGGAAGCTTACTGCCAAAACAAAAGTCCTCGTTTACCAAGCCTGTGTCCTTAGTACTCTTCTTTATGGCAGTGAAACCTGGACAACTTACTCACGCCAAGAGAAACGTTTAAACAGCTTTCATATGCGGTGTCTGCGAAGAATACTTGGTATTAAGTGGCAAGTCAAAATCACAAATACTGAAGTATTGGAAAGATCAGGTTGTGTGACGGTGTATTCCATGCTCAGTCTTCGTAGACTTAGATGGATAGGACACGTTAGGAGGATGGATGATGGTAGAATACCAAAGGACATCTTTTTTGGTGAATTACAGACGGGTAGGAGATCTCAGGGTCGGCCTCTACTACGATACAAAGATGTGTGTAAGCGGGACATGATTGATACAGGCATTGATAATGCACAATGGGAGCACGTCGCCGCTGAACGTGTTGCATGGAGGGCAACTATCAGAAATGGAATAAAGACAAAGGAGAAAATGATTGCAGATAAAGCACACACAGAGCGTGAGAGACGTAAGATGGTGCAAAATGGTGGAAATGACCATGTTTTCACATGCACCTACTGTGGGCAAACATTTGCAGCAAGAATTGGCCTTACCAGCCACACTCGCCACCGCCATGGATCGTAGTTATTGCCATATGACAGTTATTACGCCTTTTTGAAGCACAATGTACCAAACTATCGTCTGTCAAGACGGAAAGGTGCCAATGAAACCCCCCAAGTTTAAGGTGGACCGACGTGCCGAAGACTGAATGGCCACGGGTGAGCTGGTGGTGAACGTGTAACGTTTGGTATGGGGGTGGGGGGCCAGACGTATGGACTCCTGCAGAACCCTGCCCCTTCCCTAGCAGACAGGCTCTACTGGGGTGATCAGTTAGTTCCTACCTTTAAATCAAACCAACTATCGCTGAAGCAACGGGTGTGTGTGCTTTGTGCTCGATACCTTTGACAACAGCCAGCGGGGAGAAAATGAGACGGAGAAGAAGAGATAGAGGAGAGGGGAGAAGAAAAAAGAAGACGTAGAGGGCTGGAGCCAGAAGGGGTAGGAGAAAGACGGATTGTTTGGGCCTAAAAAATGTACGGGTTGGGTATTGGAATTGCCGTAGTCCCTCTGTCGTGTGTCAACCTTGTTGTCACGAATTGGCAGCCTTTACTTCCCAGAACAAGTTTCGGTTCACTTTTGATGGGCCATGTAGAGGATCAACAGACGAACAAAACTGTTTTCTCTATTTTCAAGGCTATACTAACATGACGTAAGCTTGCAGATGGCAAGTAAAATGGGATACTTGAGATGGACACAACTAGATAATTTAAATTAGTCTACACCTTGGAAAACTGCTGACCCAGACGGGCTTTGACACCACACAGACACATTGGCACCTTCTCGTCCAGGTAGACCCTGGCTGAATCAACAATGAACTGGGCCATTGGTTGAATAAAGGCAATTAACGCCAGATGGAGATAATAGCCCCAGGGCTATAAACAAGCCCCATCCACTCTGACTGGCAGACTCAGGTAGGTGTGAAATCACTGATAAGACTGTGAAACTGATCTGGGGCTGGCAACGCAAAACCATCCAGGTGTGACACTATGGTGAGGGTTAGTGGTTAAAAGAATTTTTATGACTGGACAGACTTGGAGTTAATTGCAATTACTGTCAGGAGGAGATAAGAAGAATTTATGACGGGAATGCCAAAGAGATAATAGTGTCTCAGACACTGTCTGCTGGACTCAGCTTAAATAAGGGTCCCTAGCTCTGGTCATGTTAGAAACGAAAAAATCTCTGAACAGGTAGGAACTATCTCAATGTTCTGTAGTCATATGCAGGATTATTATGTTAGATTTCACTACAAAAGTTATTTCTTAGTTAGTGATTTTCAGTCTATATCTGATCTAGGTTATTTTCAAGAACTATCATTGTCATGTTACTTGAGTGTTCTTTCTAAGTTCTGTGTTCAATATCATTGTGCTTCATGTATTACTCTTCTGAGAAGGAGAAACTTGTGAAAGGCAGATCTTGTCTAGATATACTTGAGGTGTCTTGGTAGATGCTTGTCATTTCTTTGTACACTATCCTAGTTGCCTTTTGGTGTGTGCATTTGTTGTTCAGAATATAGTCAACTGACTATTTATTTAATTCTCACAACAGCAGTAACTAAGTGGTGATTCAACCGGGCAGCTCAGCAAATATAGCTGGTCTGTGTGGTCACTTCAATTAGACTTGTTGTATATCTCATTTTGTAGCTATACAATATTAGTACTCATTAATAATGCCTGATGCTATTATGTTGAGTATCATTAGATGTCCATCTTGAAGTAATATAATGTTTACGGATATGTTGGATGTATGTATGTGTAATTTCATAAACTAACTAGTGCATTATGCTATGATGTTAAAGTATCATAATATGTCTAGTTTAATCAATATGTTTATGTGTATTGGATGTTTGATATATTGATTTGTCATATGCAAACCTACCAATATGAAGTGTTATGCTATTGTCTGCGTATTGGCCCATTGGCCAATGATTGTGTTGGAAGCAGAGGTGTAATGGTACAGACATTACCCACAATTGGTATAGGGTGCTAAACTTTCTCAGTGTATTGTGGGCGTGCGTCCACGGTAATGCATGGAAACCTGGCACAGCTACTGGTCACGGCTTGTAAGCCCGAATGATCAGGCATTATTATAATACCATTACCGATCCTGTGAGCTGCTAAACCAATTTTGGACAGAGCGGCTGTACGACACAGAATTTCTGTATTAGCGACATGGACATGGGGCGGCAGAAATGTAATTATTACAGGCGTGTGAGACACTTGAAAAGCCCGTCCCAGACTAAAGACAGTAGGGAGAAGGAGGATGGTGAACGCAGTAGAGCTGGAAGATAAACTTGGCCAGACTGGTCATTGTATATGTTTGTGTTATGATATGTTTTAATTAGGATTGCGCTGATGTAGAACTGATATAACACATTCTTGACTTTCTTTCAAGCTCTCACAAGGAGCACCTATGTTATAGATCTCAAGACTAGAGACTACTGACTAGGAGTGTCAGGACTGACAGGATCGTCAGAATACCGGCAAGCTGTTCTTTTTGTGTCTATTGGAGAGTGGGGATCTGGACCACAGATCCAGATAGAGTAAGTAACAAGTAAAGTTACGTAATATTTGTCATCAATATCAATATGTATATGATTTCATCATCCTCATATTGAACCATCAGATGTCTATGATTATGATTAATAAATAAATGTTGTAGTATTGTAACTCATAGTTCGGTCGTTATATTTTAATTCCAATTGTGCATACGTGTTGTGTGTGTACATTGGTGGGGGTTCACTTACACACCAAGGAAGGGAGCAGTCAGGGAGAAAAACCTGTACTGAGATAGTCGTCTATATTCATATATTTAGACTTAAACATCTATCTTAGCTAAACTTCTCTTTCCGATTCCTTGGCGAATATTCAGCACAGTTCATTTCATTTTGTAACGAGCCACTTGGAGCTGTACGTTGGATATTCAGGGCTTAATCTATAGTTCAGCCATATAGTTTTTGTCCCTAGTCAGTTTCTGACTATTAGGGGTTGCTCGCCAGTGAAAAATACTTTCATCTAGCCGGTGGGGCACCCCGACTTCTGACAGTCAACCTTGACGAGGTAGAGGGGCTTGCGCGTTCCAATGACTCCAAGAGCTATGCCGACGGTAGCACAGCTACTGGTAGGGTCACCCATGTCGGACTGGTCAAGGGAGAGGGACCAGACGAAGAGACACACAAACCTGCTGCCTTGTAGGTAGACTGGGGACAGTCAAAGGCTAGGGAAAGCATCCCAAAAATGCTTGTCGAAATCGGATGTACTGAGCCACAGGCTTGACAAAGCAGTGCAACCTAACTTTATCATTTCATGATGCCACAGATGAAAATTAATCGTTATGGTGCTAATCCCGCGAAGTACCATCAGACGGTGATAGTGCCGGGCCCCCAGCCTCGAGGGGGTTCACCCATGACTACTGGTGGTCACCTTCCCCTGTGCTGTGGAGTCAAGGCACAGAGGAGTAGGTTAAGAGCTATTGACCAAATACCCAGGACACTCAACATACTACAGTGGAATGCCAAAGGAGTTTATAACAAGAAAGTCTCCCTAACACAGCGTCTTCATAAAGATAGAATAGATGTGGCATGCATTCAAGAGACACACCTCAACGCCAATCGCAAATTCTCAGTCAGAGGATATCAGGCCACACGTTTTGATCGCGAAGGACACAAAGGAGTAGTTCTAATACTTACACGAAATACAATATCTTGCAGCAAAGTATCTGTGATCTCTGACAACCAAACGGAAATTACAGGTGTTGATATAATTATAAAGGACACGAAAATAAGAATTTACAATCTGTAAAGCCCAGCAGATAAGGACCTTACACTCTCAAACATGAAAATAACCGACACAAACTGCATTATTGTCGGAGACTTTAATAGCCGTTCAGAAAGATGGGGATACCCAGATACTGACAAAAGAGGAGATGAAGTGGAGGACTGGGAAATAGACTCAAATCCCCATCTACTCAACAAAGCGGATGACACATCGAGCTTCTACTCCAGAAGATGGATTGACACTTCTACTCCAGGCTTAGCTTTCTGCACAGGAGACATCCTCCACAAAATCGATCGCCATGTGCTTGACCAATTTAGAGGTAGTGACCACAGACCAATCAAGCTTGTAATGAATATGGAGTATGTTCTACAGGATCAAAAACCTTTGCCCCGCTGGAATTACAAACGAGCAGATCGGGACAGATTTGCCATACTAACAGACAAATATTGTGAAAACATAAATACACGATATGACAACATGAAGCAAATGGTGGAAAGTCTAAACAGAGCAATAATACAGGCGGCCACTGAGTCTATTCCAAGAGGAGCGAGGAAAAATTACAAACCATACTGGACTGAAGAACTACAAATTTTGGAGGACAAAGTTGAAGATGCCAGGAAGACAGCAGAGAGAGAGAGAACAAACAACTGAAGCGAACATCTCTCTCAAGGCCATCTCAGCAAAATATAAAAGAACAGTAAATCAAACAACAAGAGATTGTTGGAAGGAAAAAACAGAAAACCTGAATTTTGACAGGGATGGAAACAAACTATGGAAACTAGTGAAAGCCATGAACAATGAAGGACCTAGAAACAAACAAATAACAATTAAACAAGGAAATGCCTTGCTTACAGGAAAAAGGCTGCAAATGCACTAATGGAACACGATGTAAGTGCAAACCACATTGATATTACAACCGAACAGAAGAAAGCAATCAAAGACAAACAGACACATCATAGAAACACAGAGACAGCAGCAGAATATATGATGGCAAATCTAACAATGGAAGAAATGGAACAGGCAATTAATACACTGAAAAAGAAGAAATCACCAGGAAAGGATGGAATCACAAATGAAATGCTAATAAGACTAGGCACCAAGGCAAAAAAGAAACTACTAGCAGTCCTAAATCACAGCTGGAAGAGAGGAATAGTCCCACAGGCATGGAAGGAAGCTATACTAATACCAGTCCCAAAGAAAGGAAAAGACCTGGAAGAACCAAATGGCTATCGACCTATCAGTCTACTTAGCTGTGTAGGAAAATTAATGGAACGCATTATCAATGGCAGGCTAACATGGCATCTGGAAGAAAACAAACTCTTAACACCACACCAAGCAGGATTCAGAAAGTACAGATCCACTGAAGATCAAATAACCTATATAGCTCAGGAAATAGAGGATGCCTTCCAAGAGAAAAAGCACACACTAGCGGTCTGGATAGATTTAGAAAAAGCATTTGATAAAGTATGGAAGGAAGGACTGAAAGTAAAACTGCAAAAAAAAAAATGCATGTTTGTGGGAAAATGTATAAATGGATCAGCCACTACCTTGAGAACTGAACTGCCAGGACAAAAGTACAAGGTCAAACCAGCAAAATGATGCTGTTGGAGCAAGGTGTCCCCCAAGGAGGAGTTCTTTCACCAACATTATTCCTAGCATATATAAATGACATCACGGAAAATTTTCCAGCCAGAGTACACACATCCTCCTTTGCAGATGACCTAGCCATATGGACATCTGAAGAATATATTAGTACAGCTAACAGCAGAATACAGCAAGCCTTATTAGCGCTAGAGGACTGGTCAAAATCATGGCTAGTGAAGATAAGTGAGGAGAAAACAACATGCACAGTATTCTCCCTCTCAAATAAAACTCAGCAACCTAAGCTGGTATTGAATGGAAAAATATTGCGCCATGAAGAAAATCCAAACTATCTAGGAGTCACCTTTGATCGTCGCCTGACATGGAAGACACAGGTTGAGAAAAATCGAACAAGAGCAAGGCAGAGAATGGCAATCATGAAAAAGCTTGCTGGTGCAACGTGGGGAGCAGATGAGAAAGTTATCAAGAAGTTATATACTGGACGGGTGAGGCCAGTACTGGAATATGGCATTGCAGCTTGGGCAACTGCAGCTAATTCAAACTTTAACAAAATAAGTAGAGTCCAAAACCAAGGAATGCGAACCATAACTGGAAGCCTGAAGACAACGCCTATTAATGAACTAGAAAAGATCACTTGTTTACAACCAATGGAGGATAGAAGAGATAGCAGAGCCCAGCAACAAGCAGAAAAATTTAGAAGATTGACAGACCACTCTATGTATAAAAGGTGTAATGGTTTTGGAAAGGGAAGACTGAAGCGTAGCAACTTTGTAGAAACTGCAAAACGAAAGATTAGGGCAGATCCTATACTTAACATATCAACAGTCAAACCCATTTACAATGCACACAAGTTCCCAGCTTGGAGACAGCAGCAACTGCCTGAGATGATAGAAAACATTCCTGGTATTGAGAAAAAGAACACTCAGCATGAAACTGAAAGAAGAGAAATAACCCTAAACTACATAAAAGAACATTACCCAAGCAGCAATTGGACCCATGCATATACAGATGGATCAGCCAAAAATTCAATAGAGAATGGAGGAGGAGGAATTCTCCTAAATTTAAAAAATGGAGTGGAAAAAAAACACATTCAGTGGTACACTGGAAAATTTTCAAGCAAGTTCAAAGCGGAGGTAGAGGCTCTGAAAACTGCAGCAGAAATGCTCTTGATGGAGGAAAATAAAGAGAAGCAAATAGCTATCTTCACAGATGCAAAGTCAGCTGTCTCACTACTGAAGAGCAATAACAGCACTGAACTAACTGACCTAAGAGCAGCACTCCATGGTCTATGCCAGAAATCCAAAAAAGTTGTAATACAGTGGATCCCATCACATTGCGGTATACCTGGAAATGAAGAGGCTGACAGACTGGCAAAAGAGGGCGGACGACTACCACAGCCTGACATAGACATAACCTATAATGAGGCAAAGAGGTTGATAAAAAGCACTTACAGAACCAAATGGGAATCAGAGCATCCAGGCCACCAGAAGGATGATGCATATTACAAACTTGACCGAAGAGAACATGTAGCAATCTTCAGACTCCGCACAGGACATAACAGGCTGAAATACCACTTGTTCAATAAACTAAAGATAGGAGATACCGATGAATGTAATTGTCGAACTGGAAAAATGACAGCAAAACATTTGCTGCAGGATTGCCCAACATATGCAGAACAGAGAAAGATATTTCGGCCCACATCTGCTCCATTTGAGGACAAGCTCTATGGAGATATCAATAAGCTCAAGTTGACCGCAGCTTACTTTAACTACATACAGGTTGACATTTAAAGGTGCATGAAGAAGTATTCAGACTGCCACACTTCATACCATAGGTATGTCGGTTACAAAAGCGACCCAGGGGCATGAAATGGAATATTGCTTGGATAGCAAATCCATTATGTTGAAAGTCCAAATCGAAATCTCGCTGTGTGGATGTCATCTGCAGACTGCATTCTTCCGGTTTCTTGAAGAACAGCCTATGGTGAACGGAAGGCCCAATATACGGAAGTGAGGCTAAGCAGCCATGTGCAGGACGTGACGATTCCTTGGGTGAGCCCAGTACCGGAGCGCTATGTGTTGGCTCTGCAAGTATGGAAGCCTCCTTGGATGGCGGGGAATGCCCATGGTCTGCCCCTGCCTTCCCTTGAGGGCTGACCAGGATGTCTTTGGCTGTTCTATATGGACCAGCTGGGATGGGGGATAACACCACAACAGTGAGAATAAAACGTCATAAGAAACCCCCGGGATGGTTAACCCAGTCAACAAATGCCCGCAGAAGTCGGATGTGTCGGCCTAACGGCGCAAGAACGCAGCTTTGCTGTAAACAGGCACAACGCAATCACATCCGAAAAAAAAACTCTGGATAAACGAAGAAGAAGAAGAAGAAGAAGAAGAAGAAGAAGAAGAAGAAGAAGAAGAAGAAGAAGAAGAAGAAGAAGAAGAAGAAGAAGAAGAAGAAGAAGAAGAAGAATCCCCCTAGTGCAAAGCAGCGAGGACCAATTTTGGACAAACTGGTCTACGGTTTTTATGTTCTTATGTTACAAGAACTGAAGACAAACTCTTTTAAGTGCCCTGGCTATACATGTTACATAAACCCAACCGGGCTGGGAAGATTTGGGCAGGCTCTGGTGGTTAAGGATGACTTACAGCATTCGAAACTGGATATAATATTGTAGGGTCAAGAAAGTAAAGAAGTGCAGGGGATGCAGATTAAAATCGGAAGATACAGCTGGAACCTAATAAATATATATGTAAGTGGGGAATCTTGGTAAGCAGAGAGAATTAGGACTGGTTGAAGAATTCAGCGGATAGCCCTGATACAAGATATCTGATATGTGGTGACGTCAATGCACGCGCCAAAGAGTTGGACAGGTCGGGAGAGAACAGACAGGGTACTGCTCTTGCTGAGGCCTTGCTTGAGTCGGGTGTGGTCTGTCTAAATGATGGGACACCAACTAGGCTGGCAATGAAACCGGGGGACCCGGGACACGGCCATCGACCTGACACTTTTATCCCAAAAGGCGGCATCAGACATACAATGGAGTGTCGTTGGGGACCATGGAAGCGACCACCTACCCTCTTCTGTACTTACATCTAATTCCATTCTACGCAGGGCTATAAGAGCCTGCAGAGCATTCAGTTATGACTGTGACCACTCTTCGCTATAGGGGCGCCTTCGATCACAAGGACGGTCTAAACCAGTGTTTCCCAACGTGGGGCCCACGCCCCACAGGGGGGCAATTCGATTGTTAAGGGGGGCAATTCGAAAATGGAAGAAATCGGCTGGATATAACAAAACGGGGAGACTTGAGACTGAAGTTAACTAAATTGGAAAATGACATAAAATCTCATTGCAGCAAGAATCAAGCGCAAGGATCTCACTAAATTTAAATAATTACTAATAATTAAAATAATATAGAAAAATCTTTCATTAAAATTATTTTGTACTTGAATGTCAGTTCTCCATTATATGTTTTGAAAATTTACTTACCGTGTATGCTCAATAATTTCCTAGTGATTATCGGTCCTTTGGCTGGCTAGGATCGGGTGCATTTTCTGCACTACCCCCAGTAGTGCGCCTGGTCTGGTCGGGGGCCGGGATGATCAAATAAAAACCCAACACATATCTTCACCTTAGATGTGGGCCTGGTGGACCACTGTGGGCAATAGCTCACAGTGAGACTAAGGGTCCACACAAAAAAGGGGGAGGTGGGGGAACCAGCTTGTCTGGGGTAACCGCCAATCCTCCCCCCCCCCCCCCAAAAAAAAAAAAAAAAATTAAAATTCACCCAACACAACCGACACACAGGGACGCGGGACCATGAGCCCTTCTAAAAATAAAAAAAAAATCAAGTTTCTTTAGTGAATATGTCAATTTTTTAATATTAAAAATGATGCAATATGTTGGGGGTGGGGGGGGCATAAGAATTTTAGAAAGGCTTAGGTGGGGCATAGCACAAAAAAGGTTGGGAAACACTGGTCTAAACCAACAAGAAGACTCTTCGCCCAATCACCATGGTGGACACCAGAGGTGGAGAAATCATGGAGGAAAACGAAGACGATCATAAGGAATTGGCAAAAGGTGCGGAGAGCAACAAATTCAGTTGCCACAGAATTGGAGGAGGCGGAAAGGTATTTAAAAAAAAGTAAAAGTGAGGGATTTTAAACTCCAGGCAGAAGAGGCAAAAGGGATAAAGTGGGAACAGTTTATAAATGAAGTAGGCGGGGATGTGACATTGGGTAAACTCTGGAAGCTGCACCGGCAGGTGAACAGACAGGCGATGCCTGGTACACATGTTACAATTTATGATGATAACAAACGACCTAAGACAACTGACCAGGACAAAGGGGAGGCTTTTCTTGCACGATTTTTAAAATAGACGGACCAGCATGATGGAGCTATTAGATATATGGTCAGAGAAGCCTTGTCATCGGTCACTAGGAAGGAGGACTGTGAGGTTAAAGTGGGGGATATTAGACGAGTACTGAAGAGGGCTAAAGACACAGTGCTAGGCCCGGACAGTGTGAGGTACACCCATATGAGTAACATGAAGGATGAGGACTTGGAGGAGATGGCTCTTTGTTTCAACCTAAGCATGAATACGGCAGAAATACCCCAGGATTGGCTGCACAGCTACATGGTCCCTATTCCCAAAGCCAGGTAAGGGTCACTCTAGACTTAATGGATACAGAATCATAACCCAGCAAAACACCTTTGACAAAGTCCTCGAAAAGATAGTAGCCCTCAGGCTCCAACGGCATTTGGAAAGCCGTAATCTGCTTCCCAAAGGGCTCGGGAGTTACCGGCCTGGGAAGGACACCTGGGCCAATACGGCTCCTTTTGCATTTGGTGTCTATGAGAGCTTCCAGGATAAACACGAGACAGTGGTGGTAGCTCTTGACCTGGAGGATGCGTATAAAATGATTGGTATGATTGTTTGGTATACACTCTGTTGGACATGGAGGTCTGCCCTTGCCTTCTCAGATGGGTTGCGGTAGTCCTTTATGAGCGCAAGGTTGCACTGCTCGTGGGTTCCTGGATTTCTGATCCCTGTACGATTACACCTGGGTTGCCACATGGATCTGTCATGTCCCTAGTACTCTTTAATGTCTACACCAACAAAGTCGCAGTTATTGAGACACTATGTGTTGGTAGAATCTTGACATTTGCAGGTGATGTGCTGGTGTACAGACAGGGCAGAGTTATGGAAAGTTTAGCTGCAGATTTACAGGTGGCAATAAACACCAGTAACAATGGTAATATCAAAGAAAATGGTGACATCAAAGTGTGACACATAAATAGAGGGAACAATTCTTAACCAAGTGAATAATTTTAAATACCATTTATAACATCAAATGGAAGATGTACAATAGAGATTAAGAGCAGAATAGGGCAAGCAAAGCCATTTAAGAAAATGAAGAGTATCTTTAACAATAAGATACTATCATTGAATGTTAGAAAAAGAGTGCTGAAATGCTATATAGAACCAGTTTTACTGTATGGCAGTGAATCGTGGAATGTAAATGAACAAATTATGAAGAACTTGGAAGCAACAGAGATGTGGTTCCTGAGACGAATGTGCGAATTCCTCGGACTGCTAGAGTAACTAACAATGATTGCCTGAAAGAGGCTAATGAAACTAGAATATTATATAAAACAATAAGATAGAGACAAGCAGCTTTCTTTGGTCATCTGATGAGAAGAGAGACATCGAGAACATCGTAACAACTGGAAAGATCGAGGGGAAGAAAGGCAGAGGCAAACCAAGAGAAATGATGTTGGATGGATTGAGACGGTGGCATGGAGGAATGCCTTCAGCAGAGTTGATCCATAGCACCAAGGACCGAAATCTGTGGAGAGCCATGAACGCTTACGCCAGCTGGCAGGGCACTTGATGACGACGAGTAAACAGGGTGGCTGAGTGATGTAGGGACGCAAGGGCCTTTATAAACCAAGACACGGCATCGGTTGTGTGGTACTCCCTGGACAACCGGATTATGAAGGCAGATGTTCCATGCATTATATTGAATGGATGTCCTCTTAGTCTTCTTCTTCTTCAGCGTTCCGAGCCATTGAGGTTCTTTGCTGCAGATACAATCCGTCTCCATTCGTCTCTCTGGTTGACCTTCTTTTGCCAGTCGTTTATTCCAAGTGCTTGTAGGTCTGTATATATATATTATCTCTCCACCGTCTTCCTGGTCTACCTCGGGGTCTACTGTCCTCTTAGTAGAGAAAGTAAATTGAAGCACTAGGGTATCACCTTCGACAGGTGTATACCTTTTACAGATCATGTGGAGGCTTTGGTGGTGAAGGCAGGTAGAGGACTAAATGCTTTGAGGGCGATGGCAGCAACCGGGGTATAACATAGGATGCTTTATAGGCTATTTCAGCAGTAAATAATTTCTGTCATTGAGTATGGTTTGGGGCTCCTGACAGTATCAAAGAGCCAGTTTGAATGGTTGGAGAACATACAAAATGCGACCATGCGGGTGATTCTGGGGTGCACAAAGAATACACAAATTATATGCATGATGCATATCCTGGCACTACCAACAATGGCGGATAGGCATAGGGTACTTCAGGCCAAATGGTACCTGATAATTGCTGTAGATAGGGATCACCCCTTGCATGAAGCCATGGATATGGTCAAGGGATAATAGACTAAGACGAGGCAGGTCCTGGGTGGCACCAGCAGAGATATCTATACGTCAGGTGTGCGATGTAGAGACCATAAATCGTGATAAAGTGTGGGTTGAAATACCGGCAGACAGGACGTACTGGCACAGTATAATAGTAACACTGGGTCGTGAGTGCAGAGAATGGGCAGCGGGCCGCACAGAGTTTGAGGTGCAAAAACTGATCCTTAGTAATACACATGAAGCTGACATAGTGATCTATGCTGATGGGTCAGTGATGAGAAACAGACGGAGAGGTTGGGGTTCATTGCAAAGAGTAATGGGCGATTCTTGAAAAAAGGAGAGTATGGTGTGTGAGGTTACGACCCCCAGAATGAGAATGGAGGTGGAAGCAGTCACAGCGGCATTCCGCTGGTTAGAGGAGGCCACTGCAACACACATTGTCTTCATCATGGACTCAAGGAGTATGCTTAGTAAGGTGGAGAAAGGAATGTTTCATGTGGAATGGCTCAACTCGCTTCAGTGGTCATATATTATGAGAATTGTATGGATATTTTGCCCTGGCCATGCGTAAGTGCAGGGAAATGAACAGGCTGATAGGCTGACAGAGAATTCACTTCTTGATGGTATGTTACTTATGGACAAGAGAGAGGTGGTCGTTCGCCTGTGGGACCAGGTGGAGAAGGTGGAGGAACAGACTGAGAATCCGTATGTTGAAAGGACGAGATTGCAGGGGATTGGCAGGGGTTCTGGTAAAATCTCAAAACTGAGAGTGAAAACCAGGAGAACTTTCACTCAGATAGCTGTGGGAATGATTAATATTGTGACTCTTCGCTGACTGTTGAACGAGGGGACGGAGCGCATATGGGAATGACCTGAGTACAGTGATGTCGGTTCTTAATTAGTTATGATAGTTACGGTTTCAACTTCACAGCAAAGGGCAAGGGTAACCCCATTATTCTCCGCTCCTGTCCCAGTGACTATCATACAAAATGCTCCCATCATTCTAATAAAGCAGTAAATTAAAATTAAACTATAGCGATGGGAACAATTAGTAGTATGACTCTTCGCTGGTTGTTGATCGAGAGGACGGAGCGTGTAGTATGGAAATGTCCTGAGTGCAGTGATATCGGTACTTAGCTCAACTCAACTCAACTTAAAATTACATGTTGTGTCTATTTCTTCACGTATTTTCTTCGAATATCTGACACACTTCATAACCTATAAAGACAGCATATGCAAAGAAATCAGCCAAACAGAGAACGTATCAACACATCATGGAGAACAGTACACCGATAAAGAACCAACGGCAAACTACACCATTAAAGAACTATTTGTGGACGATCAAGCACTAATAGCAAAATCAGAAACATAATTACAAGTCCACATAAATAGCCAAAAAGAAGTGTGTGAGGAATATAACATGAACATTAGCGTAAGTAAAACAGAGGAATAAATTATGGAGTGGGACAGATAGAACTACAAAAATTATATTTTTAAGAACGTGCATCTTTCCAATTGCAACATACGCCTGCGAGACCTGGACACTTACTAAACAATCTGAACAGCGCATAAATGCCTTTGAATATAAATGTAATAGACGGGTTCTAAGAATATCTTGGGCAATGAAAAGAACAAATGCATCCATACTTCAAGAGCTGAATATTGAAGAGGGTTGGCTATTGAAGACGATAAAACAAAGAAAATTGAAATATGTTGGTCACTTGAAACGCCATGAAAGTTTGGAGAGAACAATAGTGGAGGGGTATATGTCTGGGAAGAGAGGAAGAGGAAAGCCAAAGAAAAGATCTGATCGGCTGATCTCCAGATGGGTGTATCAGACGTGGGACAACTTGCTTGTGATCAAGAAGTTTTCCTGAAGGTTGTCATGGGGGCGAGGTTCTGCAAAGGACATGTTACTGAATGAATGAATGAATGAATGAAAACAGAGGTAATGAAGAAGAAGAAACAACAAAGATTCATCAAAATGAACACCCCTTGAAACAAGTAAAGATATTCAAGTACTTAGAAAGTATCCGCATCCGATACATCCATCTGGAGATCATCCTGCCACATCCTGCATACATCTTCTCTTTGGCCTTCCTCTTCCTCTCTTCCCGGGCATATACCCGTCCACTATTGTATTCTCCAAACTTTCATGACATTTCAAGTTTCAAGTGACCAAAATATTTCAATTTTCTTTGTTTTTATCGTCTTTAGTAGCCAATCTTCTTCAATATTCAGATCTCGTCGTATGGATGCAGTTGTTCCTTTCTATATCCAAGATATTCTTAGAACCTGTCTATAACATGTATATTCAAAGACATGTATTCGCTGTTCAGCTTGTTTAGTAAGTGTCCAGGTCTCACATGCGTATGTTGCAATAGGAAAGATGCATGCTCTTAACAATCTAATTTTTGTAGTTCTATCTGTCCCAAGCCACAATTTATTCGGTTGTTTTAGTTTTTGAAGTACAATAGATATTTGTCTTTTAATTTCTGTCACTGTGTCACCATTCGACATTTTCCACCACCTCCAATTTTTCCTACTAACTCATTGCTAATTATGCCAAACCAGGACAGTGAAAGAAAAAAGAAAAATTAAAACGGAAATGAGATTCCTGAAAAGTATCAAGAAGAGAGAAAATCAGAAATGAAGAAATCGGGACTACGATGGGGGTTATAGCAGCGCTAGATTTAATCAGAAAACAGCAAGTGAAATGGTCTGGCCACATAACTAGGCTAACAACTTACAGCATACCACTTGAACAAGCAATGATGTACAGACTACTACATGCAAACAGAAGAAGAGGGCAGAGGCCCACCATGTAGTAAACGGTGGACAGAGGTAATAACAGAGTCCATGGGAATCTTGATACATGAAGCACATAAACGGAAACTCTCCCGCTTTTTATGCGTCACCTTGACACTACAAGGTACAAGATGAGATGAGCTGAGATCTCTTATGATGGGAGTCTCCAGTGTTGCCATCTCCCTTTGATGAAAAAGCACCAAAATCGACCCCAAAAAAGCACTAAAAAGCACCAAAATCGACCCCAAAAAGCACCAATTTTTTTTAGGAAGCACCAAAAAAAAAAAAAGCACCAACTGTTTTTATTACAAATGTAACAAGGTAGCACAGTATAATTTATTATTATCACTTCATATTACAATGAAGTTTATTCCAGATCAGCCAAATCCCAATCAGAATTACTTTCGAGCCAAAAAAGCACCAAATTGCAATACTATTTTTTTTTTTTGGGAAATCACTAAAACAAGCCCTGGCGGTATTCATTCAAAATGTTATAAAGTAGCACATTATAATTTATTATTATCACTGAATATTAGAATGAAGTTTATTCTAGATCTGCCAAATCCCAGTCAAACAACTCCTCTTCAGTTTCTGTAGCTGTTTCCTGTTGTGTTTGCTCCTGCGATGATGAGGATGAGGAGGATGATTGAAAGAAACATGTATATGCCTCCTGTGATCCAATTTTTCGCAGAATATCCTTAGGTAGTTTATAATCATGACAGCATTTGCCACATCTTTTCATTCCATACCTAATAGTCAAAACAGCTGTCAAACTCTTTATGCTAAGTCTATTCCGCAATTTTGTTTTTGTAACTCCCATCTGACTGAAAATACGCTCCACGTCCGCATTAGAATGAGGTAAAATGAGCAGAGTTAAAGCTAAATCTGTAAGATCTTGGAAAGGATTTTCACCGGTGGCATCCCTGAATGAGGCTATTTCTGCCCACAGTCCAAGTGTGTCAGAGGTCTGTGTCCACTGCATATGATGAAGTTTTCTCCACTGGAAATCGATGCGGGTGAGAGTAGCTGCTTCTTCTACAAACATTTTAGCAAGATCCAATATACAGGGCTTCATTGGCTGTAGACATTCACTTCCACTAAGACGTGACATGGACTGTAACACTCAAACGTTATTGGGTGTACGTAAACGCAGCTGTGTCTCATCTCATCTCATCTCATCATGTTCCTCTTGTACCTTGCGGTGTCGAGGTGAAGTATAAACTTCGTGAGAGTGCCCGGTTATGGGCTTCGTATATCGACATTCCCATGGATTCTGTTATTCCCTCCGTCCAGCGTTTACGTGGTCGGCCTCTTCCTCTGTTTCCATCTGGTCTGTACGTCATTGCTTGTTGTGGTATGCTGTTGACTGGTAGCCTACTTGCATGGTCAAACCATTTGACTTGCTGCTTTCTAATAAAATCTAGAGCAGCTTTAACCCCCACTTTAGTCCTGATTTCTTCATTTCTGATCTTATCTCTTCTTGATGCGTTGAGTATTCTTCTCAGGAACCTCATTTCTGTTGTTGTGATTGTTCTTTTCTCTTTTTCTGTCATTGTCCAGGTTTGGCATTGATAGCACAGAGTTGGTAGGAAGATTGTGTTGTAAAGTGCTTTCTTAGTAGTTATTGATACATGTTTGTTCTTTAGTATTGGTGCCATTTGTCCAATGAGTTGATTTGCCTTATTGCACCTATTTTCGATCTCGTCTTCTGATCTGCCATTTGATGATATTATACTTCCTAGGTACTTGAAGCTCTTTACTTGTTTCAAGGGATGTTCGTTTAGGTGAATTGTTGCTGTTTGTTCTTCTTTAGTTATAGTCATTACCTCTGTTTTGCTTGTGCTAATTTTCATGTTATGTTCCCTACACATTTCGTTTAGACTATTCATGTGGTCTTGTAATTCAGCTTCTGATTTTGCTATTAGTGCTTGGTCGTCCGCAAACAGGAGTTCTCTAATGGTTAGATTTGCAGATGGTTCTTCTTCTGTGTTCTCGTCATGCGGTATTCTTGCTGTCTCTGCTTGGCTGGTTTCTTTACATATGTTGTCTATATATGTTATGAACAAGAGAGGGGACAGGACACAACCTTGTCGTACTCCAGATCTTATGGTGAAGGGTTCTGAGTGTCCTCCAGTTGCTCTCACTATGCATTCACTGTTGTCGTATAAACTTCTACATAGGTTTGTTAGATGTGTACTCACTCCATATTGTTTAAGGATTTCCCACAGCTTGTTTCTATCTACCCTATCAAATGCCTTTTCTTGGTCAACAAAGGCTAAGTAGAGTGTTTCATTGAATTCAATTGATTTTTCTATAAGTTGTCTAAGAGCAAAAATGGCGTCTGTGCATCCTTTGTTTTTCCTAAATCCAAGCTGCGTTTCGCTTAGCTGGGGTTCTAAAGTAGTTCGTAATCTTTTTTCAAGAATTTTGCAAAATATTTTCCCAGTATGACTCAACAGTGAAATGCCTCTGTATTGTGTGCAATCTCTTTTGCTGCCTTTGTTTTTCCAAATTGGGATAATTATGGCGTTTCCCCAGTCTCGTGGTGTCTGTTGTTCTACCCAAACATGGCTGTGTCAATAGCGCTATTAAAAACTGGATGCACCTTCCACGAATTCCTTTCTCATCGGGGAATTTTAGTCTGCTATTAAAGGGAGTTAAATTAGTTGAATATTGCGCGGTAACCTACTAAGACTGTTTTACTCCCTCGCTTCAGTTCAAATTCGGCTTTTTAGTGTTCCCAAAATGAATTTTAAAGTAATTTTTACCCACCCCAAAAAAGCACCCAAAAAAATTTCTGAAGCACTAAATTTACGCGGCCGCGCTAAAAGGAAAATTTTCGCACTAATTGACTTGAAAAAGCACTAAATTTAGCGCGAAATGTACTAAAATGGCAACAATGAGTCTCATCTCACACACTTGTTTTTGGCGGCTGTCATCATTTCGGTAACATTTGATTTGTTTCGGGTACGGAAACCCCAGTTCGTAATTTAGACTTACCCATCAATGGTATCATGTCTGCACACAATACGACCATCATGTTTGTGCTAAACTCCAAACCAGCAAGACTTGTTTCCTAGTTTTTATCTACAAAAGGCTGGTCTCACTTGTTTAAAATTGTTTCTCGACACCCGTGCTCTGACAATAAAACGGAACTGCTATTAATATAGATAGCAGAAATGACGGGCAGACATCGTTCATACTCGTAAGTACTATATTTCAGAATTTACACAGTAAACTAAAAAATTTATGAAGTGCATGGACATGTATTTACGACGAGCTTCTTAAATAAAATAAAAGTATATTTAGAGTTAATTATATGTAACCCACTTACTTTATGTCTTAAGAATATAGAATCATAGACAAAATAGATTTACAGCATATGATCAATTTAATGTTCACAAAAATATCGTAAATATAAAATATAAATAATAAATACATTGTGTTGTCTAAAAATAAAATAAAATTTTGTTTAAAAATGGACATTCAAGGCAACAGACGAAAATTATTTCTTCCCGGAAAATAATAAATAGGCTTCCATTGGTATAGGGTATTTCCATTTCTATTTTTTGTCTGTTACAAGGCACATGTGAAATAAAAGTATATAAAGATCTTTTCCATGCATTATGGCGGATTTATTAGTTTGGTTTGGTTAATGGCGCAATCTCCATATTTTTATATTTATTTTAGAGTAATAATAATAGATAGACTTGATGAGTGATACTGATATGATAATGGATTAATGGTCAATAATCAATCACACTAGACTAATGTCACTAATGATTAGATAGGAACCTATTTATTTCTATCCATATCATGTCTTCTTCTTATTTAACATCTTGCTCTTTCTTCTCTCACACTTACCCATCTGCCATTTACTTAGACATTTGAATCAATCAATATAAGGACATCTCCATTAAAACAAACATATTCCATATGTAGTTGGTGAGACAGGAGAATTCTCCTTCCCTCTGCTAGCCTGCGGGACACCTCATGGGCAGAAGTGGAGTACCACTTTATTATGCTTGCATGAAGTCACTTCAGGCAGGTGATGAATTAAAGTGGTGAGCATCTGAAATGTGTATTAGAACTGATCATCACTTATCACTTTATTGGCATTCCGGCAGCGACCTTATGCATGTATACCTGTGTGTACTGTTAGTTTTTCAGTAGTGCTGTCTGTTCCACTTTTCGCTGGCATAGGAACAGAGCATTATGGGGTGACCCTTTGCTATGAAGTTGGAACCACAATTAACGACTTTAGCTGTGTAAGACAGAGGATGTCACAGAAAGTAATAACTGCTGTCACAGAAAATAATTGCAACTGCTGTTACAGAAAATAATTGTAACCGCTGTCACAGAAAATAATTGCAACTGCTGTCACAGAAAATAATTGCAACTGCTGTCACAGAAAATAATTGCAGCTGCTGTCACAGAAAGTAATTGCAACCGCTGTCACAGAAAGTAATTGCAACCAGTTGTGAGTTGAGTTGATTTGAGTCAAGAACCAACATAACAGGACATTCCCATACATGCCCCATCCTAATTTGCAACAGCCAATGAAGAGTCCCAATGCTAATAGTACCAGGAGCTGTCTGATCATATGTCTGTCAGCATCTGTTGTGAGATAATCCACAGAAGCATCAACCATCTTTAGGGGATGCATTGGATGACAGGTGCAAATATTACAGCTCTGCTGTAAATACACACAAAACAAACATAATAATTACCATTTGCCCTGCCAATTGGCATAGGCATTGTTCATCTCTACATTTCTCTGTTCCTGATGTTCTTTGAAGATAATCCTCCATGCCACCGTCTCAGTCCATCCAGCATCATTCCTCTCAGTCTGCCCTTGCCTTTTTAAACACCGATCTTTCCAGTCATCATGATGTTTTCCCAATGCCTCTTCTCATCACATGACCAAAGAAAGCTGTTTGTCTCTTTCTTGTTGTTGTATATATTGTTCTAGTTTCATTGGTCTCTTCCAGGCAATCATTATTAGTTACTTTGGCTGTCCAAGGTGTTCACAATATTTGCCTCAGGAACCACATCTCTGTTGCTTTCAAGCTCTTTTTAATTTGTACATTAATTCACTGCCATATATCAAAATAAGTTGTACAAGGAGACTTAAAATCAAAACCTTAAAAGTGTGATAGAAATTACAATAACCATGCCATTGCCTCGTAACCTGTCAATTTTGTTGTTAAGGATGTTTAAGCACGTGACATCACCATGCATATGAACATGGTGATGTCATAGGGACAGTTTAAAGATGACCACCCCACTTTTGACATGCACCAAATTTGAGCAGCATTCTGTTTTCCGTATTTTGATCAGTGAAGGTGTGAAACCTATAGAAATTCATTGGTGAATGAAAGTCCAGTATGGTGATGCATGCCTGTCAGTCCAGCAAGTGTATGAGTGGAGTTGGAAGTTTCAAAACGGCATGACTTCTGTGACAGGCTATTCACGACCAGGTCAAGTACACTAAGTAGTGACCCCAGAGAATTTTTATTTACAGGAATCCAAACACTTTATCAGCACTGGAGGACTTGCATTGAATGCAGTGGTGACTACATTAAAAAATGATACATCTGTTCTGTACTTTTTCTTTGTTAGCTTTGCTCGCAGAGCTTGTTGACCTGTCCTACGCACTTTAATCTCTCCAGACGCTCCGGGAACTCGCTGTATGAGCTTTTGGGTCTTAAGAAAGGAGCCACAAATGATGAAATCAAAAAGGCTTACAGAAAGGTATGTGCACATATGATTGTATTTTTTCGTAGTCCAGTTCACATGACGTTGGTGGTCCAGTCTCCTGTTTCATGTTTTGCCAGTAAGTTCTTTTTGTGTGTGCACTTGCTCGCTTTGAACTCAAGCGTAGTCCATACCACTATTTATAGTAGTGATGGAATGAATTTTGCGTGTGTATTAGCTTTCCCTATTAACAGTGTCCCTCGCCATCAGGCAGACCCACTGCGACTTCAGAGGTACTTGTAATTTATGTCCCCAAGTCAAAGACGACAGATCAGCATTTTAGTCCAGTTGTCCGGTGTAGGGATTGAACCACTTACCTCGGCTTCAGCATAACGAATGTTTAAGAACACATGTTCTTACCCATTTGACCATGCTGACCTGCCTAGTAATTTCAAACACAGATATTTCCTTATGCTATGATGACAAGCTCTCTAGTATCTTCTATTAAGGTCTACCCTGCTGTATTCATCATCAAGTGCCTTGCTGACTGGCATGGGCAGTCTTGCTCCTCCATGTCTTGCGATCTCCAACCACATGTGTACATTCCTGTGCTGACTGGCATGGGTAGTCTTGTGATCTCCAACCACATGTGTACATTCCTGTGTGATCTCCAACCACATGTGTCCATTCCTGTGTGATCTCCAACCACATGTGTACATTCCTGTGTGATCTCCAACCACATGTGTACATTCCTGTGTGATCTCCAACCACATGTGTACATTCCTGTGTGATCTCCAACCACATGTGTCCATTCCTGTGTGATCTCCAACCACATGTGTACATTCCTGTGTGATCTCCAACCACATGTGTACATTCCTGTGCTGACACCTTTCTGTGTTGTGATTTGTTTGTTTGTTTGTGTTTGCTTACTTTGAACCCAAGCATAGTCCATACACGTGCTACTACGTCTTGTGCACTGGACTGATTTTTGTGTATGGATTAGTTTTCCCTATTACCAGTGTCCTCGCCTTCAGTTGAACCCACTCCGACTTCAGAGGTACTGTAATTTACATCCCCAGGTCAAGGATGAGAAGTCAGTATTTGAGTCCAACTGACCGGTGTAGGGGTTGAACAAGCTACCCTGGCATCAGCACACATGGTGTTTAAGAAACAGTGCTCTTAACCATTCAGCCATGTTGACTTCCTGTGCCATGATAAAAACCTGTCAAGAATCTTCTCTTGCTGTCTTTCTCTATCTCTCTTTCCACAAATCTTTCCATTTGTCAAATGTTTCCAGTTTTTCTCTTCTGTGACCCAAAAAATGATTACGGCCTCTTTCTGATGTTTGTGATCAGTTTTTTTGCATCTTAACCTCTTTTAAAACATTCAGATTACTAATGTTGGCTGTCTAAGGAATGTTCAGCATTCTTCTTTAACACATCTCTTAATGTTCTTCTTTTGTTTGCTTTGTTGGCTTCTTCTTTCATTCGCTTGAAATTTGTCTATATCTGCAGTGTTGTCTTTTGCATTAATTTCACTGTCTTTTTTAGTTCACTCAGTGGTCCATAGAGTTTATCTTCCACTGTTGTTGCTCTAGCTCAGAAAGTTTTCCTAGATATGTTATATTTTGGACAGTCTTGGAGTATGTGATCTTCTGTCATCGCGCGCAGTCCACGTGTGCACAACTTGAATCTTGTATACACATGGTTGCGTAATCTATTGTGTCCTGTTCTGAGGATCTCTTAATGACTTAATGGAGATGATATTTGAAAAATAAAATTGGCATCATTTATGTGCGAAGAAAACGTAAAGAGAGAAGCACACATTTTAGGCAAGGGAGAGATGGGGAGCAAACAGCCCAGGAGCTACAGGTGACAGTAGACAAAGTGATTGACAGTTGCACTGAAATGAGGCTGTCATCCACCCGGAAAAGGCAGCTGTTTTGTGGTGCTCTCTGGACAACAGGATTGTGAGAATTGATGTCCCAAGCCTCACGATAGATGGTAGAAGCATCAACAGAGAGAACAAACTGAAGTATCTGGGAATCACATTTGACAGGAGCCTGTCCTCAAGGACCATGTGGAGTCGATTGTGACAAGATCTCAAAAGGGACTCAATGCACTTAAAACTATGGCTGCAATGGACACAGAGCAGAGAATGCTTTTCACACTATACCAGCACTTGATTCTCTCAGTGATTGATTATGGACTCCCCTCTACCGTGTGTCCACCTTGTCGAGGTAGAGGGGCTTGTGTGTTCCAATGACCCCAAGAGCTATGCCGACGGTAGCACAGCTACTGGTAGGGTCACCCATGTCGGACAGGTCAAGGGAGAGGGACCAGACCAAGTGACACACAAACCTGCTGCCTTGTAGGTAGACTGGGGACAGTCAAAGGCTAGGGAAAGCACCCCAAACAAATGCTTGTCGAAATCGGATGTACTGAGCCACAGGCTTGACAAAGCAGTGCAACGTAACTTAATTCATGATGTCACAAATTAAAATTAATCGTTATGGTGCTAATCCCGTGAAGTCCCATCAGGCGGTGATAGTGCCGGGCCCCCTGCCTCGAGGGGGTCCACCCATGACTACTGGTGGTCACCTTCCCCTGTGCTGTGGAGTCAAGGCACAGAGGAGTAGGTTAAGAGCTATTGACCAAACACCACGGACACTCAACATACTACAGTGGAATGCCGAAGGAGTTTATAACAAGAAAGCCTCCCTAACACAGCGTCTTCATAAAGATAGAATAGATGTGGCATGCATTCAAGAGACACACCTCAACGCCAATCGCACATTTTCAGTCGAGGGATATCAGGCCACACGTTTCGACCGTGAAGGACACAAAGGAGGAGTTGTAATACTTGTACGAAATACAATACCTTGCAGCGAAGTATCTGTGATCTCTGACAACCAAACGGAAATTATAGGTGTTGATATAATGATAAAGGACATGAAAATAAGAATTTACAATCTGTATAGCCCAGCAGATAAGGATCTTACACTCTCAAACATGAAAATAACTGACACAAATTGCATTGTTGTCGGAGACTTTAATAGCCGTTCAGAAAGATGGGGATACCCAGATACTGACAAAAGAGGAGATGAAGTGGAGGACTGGGAAATAGACTCAAATCTCCATCTACTCAACAAAGTGGATGACACACCGAGCTTCTACTCCAGAAGATGGATTACCACTTCTACTCCAGACTTAGCTTTCTGCACAGGAGACATCCTCCACAAAATCGATCGCCACGTGCTTGACCAATTAGCAGGTAGTGACCACAGACCGATCAAGCTTGTAATGAATATGGAGTATGTTCCACAGGAGCAAAAGCCTTTGCCCCGCTGGAATTACAAACGAGCAGATTGGGACAGATTTGCCATACTAACAGACAAATATTGTGAAAACATAAATACACGATATGGCAACATGAAGCAAATGGTGGAAAGTCTAAACAGAGCAATAATACAGGCGGCCACTGAGTCTATTCCAAGAGGAGCGAGGAAAAATTACAAACCATACTGGACTGAAGAACTACAAATTTTGGAGGACAAAGTTGAAGATGCTAGGAAGACCGCAGAGAGAGAACAAACAACTGAAGCGAACATCTCTCTCAAAGCCATCTCAGCAAAATATAAAAGAACAGTAAATCAAACAACAAGAGATTGTTGGAGGAAAAAAACAGAAAACCTGAATTTTGACAGGGATGGAAACAAACTATGGAAACTAGTGAAAGCCATGAACAATGAAGGACCTAGAAACAAACAAATAACAATTAAACAAGGAAATGCCTTGCTTACAGGAAAAAAGGCTGCAAATGCACTAATGGAACACTATGCCAGTGCAAACCACATTGATATTACAACCGAACAGAAGAAAGCAATCAAAGATAAACAGATGCATCATAGAAATACAGAGACAGCAGCAGAATATATGATGGCAAATCTAACAATGGAAGAAATGGAACAGGCAATGAATACCCTAAAAAAGAAGAAATCACCAGGAAAGGATGGAATCACAAATGAAATGCTAATAGGACTAGGCACTAAGGCAAAAAAGAAACTACTAGCAGTCCTAAATTACAGCTGGAAGAGGGGAATAGTCCCACAGGCATGGAAGGAAGCTATACTAATACCAGTCCCAAAGAAAGGAAAAGACCTGGAAGAACCAAATGGCTATCGACCTATCAGTCTACTTAGCTGTGTAGGAAAATTAATGGAACGCATTATCAATGGCAGGCTAACATGGCATCTGGAAGAAAACCAACTCTTAACACCACACCAAGCAGGATTCAGAAAGTACAGATCCACTGAAGATCAAATAACCTATATAGCTCAGGAAATAGAGGATGCCTTCCAAGAGAAAAAACACACACTAGCGGTCTGGGTAGATGTAGAAAAAGCATTTGACAAAGTATGGAAGGAAGGACTGAAAGTAAAACTGCAAAAAATGCATGTTTGTGGGAAAATGTACAATTGGATCAGCCACTACCTTGAGAACAGAACTGCCAGGACAAAAGTACAAGGACAAACCAGCAAAATGATGCTGTTGGAGCAAGGTGTCCCCCAAGGAGGAGTTCTTTCACCAACATTATTCCTAGCATATATAAACGACATCACGGAAAATTTTCCAGCCAGAGTACACACATCATCCTTTGCAGATGACCTAGCCATATGGACATCTGAAGAATATATTAGTACAGCTAACAGCAGAATACAGCAAGCCCTATTAGCGCTAGAGGACTGGTCAAAATCATGGCTAGTGAAGATAAGTGAGGAGAAAACAACATGCACAGTGTTCTCACTCTCAACTAAAACTCAGCAACCTAAGCTGGTATTGAATGGAAAAATATTGCGCCATGAAGAAAATCCAAACTATCTAGGAGTCACATTTGATCGTCGCCTGACATGGAAAACACAGGTTGAGAAAAATCGAACAAGAGCAAGGCAAAGAATGGCAATCATGAAAAAGCTTGCTGGTACAACGTGGGGAGCAGATGAGAAAGTTCTTAAGAAGTTATATACTGGACGGGTGAGGCCAGTACTGGAATATGGCATTGCAGCTTGGGCAACAGCAGCTAAGTCAAACTTTAACAAAATAAGTAGAGTCCAAAATCAAGGAATGCGAATCATAACTGGAAGCCTGAAGACAACGCCTATTAATGAATTAGAAAAGATCACTTGTTTACAACCAATGCAGGATAGAAGAGATAGCAGAGCCCAGCAACAAGCTGAAAAATTTAGAAGATTGACAGACCACCCTATGTATAAAAGGTTTAGTGGTTTTGGAAAGGGAAGACTGAAGCGTAGCAACTTTGTAGAAACTGCAAAACGAAAGATTAGGGCAGATCCCATACTTAACATATCAACAGTCAGACCCATTTACAATGCAGACAAGTTCCCAGCTTGGAGACAGCAGCAACTGCCTGAGATGATAGAAAACATTCCTGGTATTGAGAAAAAGAACACTCAGCATGAAACCGAAAGAAGAGAAATAACCCTAAACTACATAAAAGAACATTACCCAAGCAGCAATTGGACCCATGCATATACAGATGGATCAGCCAAAAATTCAGTAGAGAATGGAGGAGGAGGAATTCTCCTAAATTTAAAAAATGGAGTGAAAAAAACAAGTTCAGTGGCAACTGGAAAGTTTTCAAGTAACTTCAAAGCGGAGGTAGAGGCTCTGAAAACTGCAGCAGAAATGCTCTTGATGGAGGAAAATAAAGAGAAGCAAATAGCTATCTTCACAGATGCAAAGTCAGCTGTCTCAATACTGAAGAGCAAAAACAGCACAGAACTAGCTGACCTAAGAGCAGCACTCCATGGTCTATGCCAGAAATCCAAAAAAGTTGTAATACAGTGGATCCCATCACATTGCAGTATACCTGGAAATGAAGAGGCTGACAGACTGGCAAAAGAGGGCGGACGACTACCACAGCCTGACATAGACATAACCTATAATGAGGCAAAGAGGTTGATAAAAAGCACTTATAGAACCAAATGGGAATCAGAGCATCCAGGCCACCAGAAGGATGATGCATATTACAAACTCGACCGAAGAGAACAAGTAACAATCTTCAGACTCCGCACAGGACATAACAGGCTGAAATACCACTTGTTCAACAAACTAAAGATAGGAGATACAGATGAATGTAATTGTGGAACTGGTAAAATGACAGCTAAACATTTGCTGCAAGAGTGCCCAATATATGCAGAACAGAGAAAGATATTTTGGCCCACACCTGCTTCATTCGAGGACAAGCTCTATGGAGATATCAACAAGCTCAAGTCGACTGCAGCTTACTTTAACTGTATTCAGGTTGACATTTAAATGTACATGAAGAAGTATTTAGACTGCCACACTTCATACCACAGGCATGTCGGTTACACAAGCCTCCCAGAGGCATGAAATGGAATATTGCCTGGATAGCAAATCCATTACGTGGAAAGTCCGAATCGAAAGCTCACTGTGTGGGCTTCATAAAAGGTGGAAAAAGTGTCCTAGTGGCACAAAATGGAATATTGCTCGGATAGCAAATCCATTACGTGGAAAGTCCGAATCGAAAGCTCACTGTGTGGGCTTCATAAAAGGTGGAAAAAGTGTCCTAGTGGCACAAAATGGAATATTGCTCGGATAGCAAATCCATTACGTGGAAAGTCCGAATCGAAAGCTCACTGTGTGGATGTCATCTGCAAACTGCATTCTTCTGGCTTCTAGAAGAACAGCCTATGGTGAACGGAAGGCCCAATATACGGAAGTGAGGCTAAGCAGCCATGTGCAGGACGTGACGATTCCTTGGGTGAGCCCAGTACCAGAGCGCTGTGTGATGGCTCTGCAATTATGGAAGCCTCCTTGGATGGCGGGGAATGCCCATGGTCTGCCCCTGCCTTCACTTGAGGGCTGACCAGGATGCCTTTGGCTGTTCTATATGGGCCAAGATGGGATGGGAGATAACACCACAATAGTGAGAGTCTAACGTCCTAAGAAACCCCCGGGAAGGTTAACCCGGTCAACAAATGCCCGCAGAAGTCGGATGTGTCGGCCTAACGGCGCAAGAACGCAGCTCTGCTGTAAACAGGCACAACGCAATCACGTCCGAAAAAAAACTCCGGATGAACGAAGAAGAAGAAGGTTATGGACTAGGACTGCTCACTGTCTCAAAGTGTCAATTGGTGAAATTAGAGCGCATACAGAATGAAGCTATGCGGGTCATTCTGGGATGTACCAGAGACACCCCAGTCGTGTGTATGCGTTACATCCTTGGTTTGCCGACTGTTGCTGGTAGGCTCAAGGTGATGCAGGCGAAGGCATACCTCAGAGTAGCTGCTGACACAGATCACCCGTTGCATGAGGCGCTGGACATAGTTAAGGGTCAGCGACTGATAAGAGGGAAATCATGGATGGCTCAGGTGGAGGATATGATCAGACAGGTGTGCCCCTTGGAGAACATTAGGCGAGGAGACGAGTGGGTCAGAGTACCAGCGGAGCAGTCAGACTTGTGCAGAGTTATAATCACATTGAGCCGGGAGTGCAGGGAGTGGCCAGCAGGGGCCATGGAAGTGGAAATCCAGCAACTAATTCAGGATAATGCTCGCCTGAGTGATTTGATTATATACACAGATGGTTCGGTGTTGAGAGGCAGGAGAAGTGCCTGGGGGTTCTTAGCAAAAGCTAATGGTCACCGTTTGGTGCAGGAGAGCCTGGCATTTGATAACCACAACATCTAGCTTAAGAATGGAGGTGGAGGCAGTCAGTGCAGCTTTCTGCAGGATGGAGAATATGATACACACACACATCATGAATGTAACTGACTCAGAAAGCATGCTGAGTAGGGTGAGGACAGGCAAGCTTCGTGCAGAGTGGCTTGCTTCGCTTCGGAAGTCACGGGTGACAAGCATCGTCTGGATCTTTTCTTCGGGGCATGCTGGTGTGCTGGGGAATGAACAGGCAGACAGATTGGCTGGCCCTGCAAAACTTGGTGGAGTTGATGCATGATAAGGAAGACGTGGTTGCAGCCTTGTGGGAGCACGTGTACACCTCGGAGGAGCAAATGGATCACCATGATCTGGCAAGAATGCAACAGCGAGGGGTGACGAGGGGATCTGACCGGCGATCGACGCTCAGAGGAAAGGCGAGACGGAATATAATCAGTAATATTAGTGTTGGAACTCTTCGCTGACTGCTGAGGATGGGGACAGAGCGCTTATGGGAATGCCCTGAAGGCTGTGATGTCGGTTCCTCAATCAATCATGTTCTTCTTCGTTCGTTCGCTTGAAATATGTCTGTAACTGCAATGTTGTCTCTTGTATGAATCTTTTTGAAGTCATGAAGTCTTTTTTAGTTCACACAGCGGTCCATAGAGTTTATCTTCCATTATTGTCTCTCTAGGCCAGAAGGTAAGCCTGGGTATGTTGTAGTTTGGGCAGTGTTGGAGTATGTGCTCCGCTGTCTGCGGTGCTGTCTGCACCACATGTGCACATGGCTGAGTCACCATCTTGAATTTTGTGTACATGTGGTTGCGTAATCTATTGTGTCCTGTCCTGAGGCGCAGAATAATGACTTGTTCTGGTCTGTCCATGACGTGGTAGTCGTCTTTAGCAGCGTTTGGTGGCCTTCTGACTGATTTGATCATTCTTTTCTTTTGGTAGTATGTAATGGGCACATCAGGCTGTTCTTATTTTGCTCCTTCCTTAGCCAGTTTATCAGCTCTGTTGTTTCCGGGTACTCCACAGTGGGATAGCATCCACTGCATGATGACTTTATGCTGACTGCTAATTTCAGAAAGTAGTGTCCTTAGTACTGGCAATTTCCCAGACAGGAGCGCCTCCAGTACTGATTTTGCATCTGTCAACAGCACTACAGGTTGTGTACCATGGTTGGTATTTAGTAATTTCTCTGTTGCTATCTTGATTGTCTCAATTTCAGCATTATAGTTATGGCAGTACTTTCCTGTTTCAACTGCCCCATGGCTAAGGTTTCAAATTGGTTCTTCATAGGGTGGCCTGGCAAGCTGAGGAACTTTTCTGCTTGTATTAGTGTTTTCATAACTCTGCACTCTCTCAGTGCTTGAATCCTCCCCATTTTCTCCATTGCTGCTGTAGAGGTTGATCTCATCCCTCCTGTGATGACCCTAAGCGCTTGATTCTGCACCCTGTCCAGCTCTTGTAGTGTGGTTTTTGATGCTGAACACCACGCAGTTGACCCGTATTCCAGGTGTGGTCGTATGCTCTGTTCATAAACTTTGCTAAGTATTTTCCCACTGGCTCCCCATGTGGTTCCGCTTAGCTTTCTCAGGATCGCTATTTTCCTTCTGGCTTTTGCTACTGCTTTTTTTATGTGTTTTCTCCATGTCAGCCTGGCATCAAATGTTACTCCAAGGTATGTTGGTTCTTTATCTTCTCTTAGGGGTGTTCCATTTATCTGGATGATCCCTGCCTTTTGTATCGGTAAATAGTGTGGTGCTGCATTTGTCAATGTTTATGCTGACACACCATCTATCCACCCATGCAACAAAAGTATCTACAGCTCTTTGTAACAATATGGTGGCCACTGATGCATGTTCATTTGTGCTCCACAAAATCAGGTCATCAGCGTACATTGCCGCTTTAATTCCATATGGTAGATTAGCAACAAGATCATTGATGAAAATTAGAAAATGTGTGGGGGACAGGACTCCGCCCTGGGGAACACCGTGATGCAGTAGTACTTTCTTGCTCTTGAGTCCATCTATCTGGACTCGGGCTCTTCTGTTGTGCAAGTATGCTTTCACCCATTTGTACATTCTTCCATTGACTTTACATCTATCATGTTTTAAAGAGGCTGTTGCTACCATCTTCAATCCAGTGTTTTTGTTGTTTTCTTTTTATATCCATTCATTGTTCTGCTGTATGGTATCTTGGAATGTGAATGACCAAATTAGGAACAGCTTGGAGGTAATGGAGATGAACGAATGAACAAACTTTATTTTCAAACGGGTAAGAATTGAGCACTCAGGCCTGTCTAACATTCTACCCTTCTGTCACTCTCATACATTATTTCATCCACACATCATTCGAGGCTAACTGAGAACAACAACAATATAAAAGATATGCATTATAAAGGCATAAGAAAAATGCAGAAATACTACCACATGACTCACTAACATTAATGAATGATGTGGCAATTATTATTAGCTATGGGGAACATACTGGTCTCCCAAAACAGGACTTGATGTTATACTAGGTTTTTGAGACACATGTTGGGCAAACCTTTGATTGCCTGAGTTACTAACAGTAATTACCTGGAAGAGGCCAATGAAAGGGCTAAAGCACAGTAACTTCAGGTCCTACTCAAATGTCCTGTGGAGCCAGTTGGCACAAGAATAGAGTGTCTGGCCATAGTATGGACCACTATGAACTAAAAATATAAGTTTATGCATGAGATAATATTGCAGATACAGACATTTAGTTTCAAGAGAACGATGAAAGAAAAAGAAGATCATTGACGGTTTTGAATCGTGCATAACTGGTGGAAATCCCATTCCAGATCTTAGATATTCAGGTGGCATACTTCTCCTCTCAAATAGTGCCAAGTGTTGTGAATTGAAATATGAAATTGTAACATTGTTGTAACAAAATATTGTGATGATAATCGTATTAAATAAAATTAAAATTGCTGGCCTGGTGAACTATTCTGAATTTGGATATTTCAGCTTTATATCCCAAAAATTAAACAATGTCAATGTTGGTTTACAATCAAAGTAGCGGGCACATTACAGAAGTTTTTCTACCACCTTTTGTTGAGACGAAAAATAGCCTGACTATGGAAGTTATGGCAGTAAGTAAAGCAATAACATGGCTTGAGACACAGACATTCAATAGGGCATGTTTCCTTAGCGACTCAATGAGCATGCTCAAGAGGATAGAGATGGGGTGGATCTGAAGAGAGTGGTTGCTGTCTCTGGAGCGGTCTCGGCTGACAAAGATTAGTTTCATCTTCGTTCCAGGGCATGCGGGAGTACAAGGAAATGAGCGGGCTGACAAGCTCGCAGGTAAGGCTACTGTGGGGGGCGGACGCGCCTTGGACCAGGCTGACATTCTGAATGCTCTACAAGAAGTAAGGCTTTTGCGAGAACCATGTGATGACTGCGAATCTACAACCATGGTCAGACTGCGAGAACAGCAAATTAAAAGAGGTGTGGCCAAACAAGAACACTATGTTGGAAGCCAAAGAAGATTGATAAACCAACACAGAACTGGTGTCGTTAGCCGCTACACGCTGCGGGATTTTCTGAGGAGGGGATCCGAGCACTTATGGACTGAATGGTTCGATGTGCAATGAGGATGATCTGTCGACTAACTAACTAACTAACTAACATTACAGAAGTTGATAGGGAAATGTGCTGATAATGTCTGGAGCATGGCCTGACTAGGGTTGGGCTCATCACCTTCTAAGTGAAGGGAAGATTGACCACCTATTCCTCCATGTATTGAAGTGCACAAATATATACTTATCACATCACAGAAACGTCACAGGAAACAGCTGTGAGACCAGTAATGAATATAATACAATCAAAGTACAACTGTAGTGCAACATACTATTTAGACACCAATTGTTTAATATACAGTTAGACTGGGAACTGCCAACTATTTGATGTAAATAACTGTTTCCCCCTCATAGATGGCACTTAAGCTTCACCCTGATAAAAACCGGGATGATGCAGATGCTGCAGAGAAGGTAAGCCATCAGTGTGTTTAATGTCTGTTGTATAGATGTGGTTGCTGGGCAAACAAGGAGATACAGAGACAAATGAGAAACTAAGAACAGTGAAGGGATAACACCAATGACTGACTTCATAGAACACCCCATAGTTAAATGGTTCAGACATTTAGTTAGAAGGAGACAAGATCAACCAGCAGCTAGAGTTTTCTATGTAAGAATGTCGGGATACAAGTTGAGAGGACGACCCAGGAAGAGTTGGCTAGCTGGAGAAAAAAAGACATTGAAAACATAAAATATGATATTGTACCAGCAACAAGACAAGCAAAACACAGACAATTACATCTGCCTCCTCTCTGTGACAATTCACAGCAAAAGCAATAGGAACAAAAAGAAGATGAAGTATAGATGTGACCCGTGTGGGAAGATTACAGAGGTCCAGGCACACATCTCACAGTCCTTCAAATAGAATAATGAGTACCTTACAACTTGAAACTCTTGTCCTAAGGTAATTGTTAACATTGCAGATATATACCGTTAAAAAAAAAAAGAAATGCAACATTATTGCAGTTTCAATTGGAAACTTGTACCAACATTTTATTGACGATGCTGATTCGCCCATTGCAGTCGGTTCTGGCGATGCAGATCCGTAAAAAAAAAACAGGACCACTGTAGGGTCTTCAAGCCCAAAGACCAGAGTGGTGCAGCCGGTTCCTGACCATTTGATCTGAAATTCGACGAGCTCCTGGCATTGACTGAACTGTGGAGGATGCAGATGCAAATCGATTCCTAAGGTGACGCAGCCGTATGAAGTGGTCTTCGGCAGCAGTTGTGATTCTGGGTCTTCCACTGCGCGGCCGGTCTACCACTGAGCCAGTTTCTTTAAATTGTCTCTAAAGGCGACTAATGCTGCTTCTAACCACATTAAATTCTCTGGCTACTACACTTTGTGACTGTCCAGCCTGTAAACGTCCAATGATGATGAGTCATTGTTCTGTAGTGAGATTAGCCATACTTGTGCATTGAATTTTCGACTGAATTTATTCTAGGAGTGTCAGTCTTTTATAGGCATTCAATAATATGGTCAGAGTTTTGTGTTCAGAAAGTTTCACGGGATTATCATAAACCTGTCACAAGTTATTGTCGAAAATGTTGTTTTGACCTTGACCTATTTCATGACCTCACGAATCAAGAGGTGAGTACAACTCAGGTAACCACGAGAAGTTAATGGCCAGATAGACAGAATCGATAGGTTGACTGATGTCCAATCATCAAATATCTTTTATAAAAGTAACACCAAAAATGTTGCGTTTCTTTTTTTTGAACAGTGTACAATCCAACAATATTCCGTACGATGCTTTGAGTATAGAGCTGGAATATAGCTCCACACATCCCCGCAAGACCTGAAATATGGATCTGCAAGACCTGAAGTATGGATCTACAAGATCTGATATAAGGATTGACAATACTTGCAGTAAGGATTGCCAAGACCTGCTGTATAGCTCCACACATCCCCACAAGACCTGAAATATGGATCTGCAAGACCTGACATATGGATCTGCAAGACCTGAACTGTGTATTTGCAAGATCTGAAATATGGATCTGCAAGACCTGAAATATTGATCCACACATCCCCTGACGACCTGAAATATGGATGCACTGCACACATCCCTTCATAATCTAAAATATGAATGCACACATCCCCTTAAGACCTAAAATATGAATGCACACATCCCCTCAAGACCTAAAATCTGAATGCACACATCCCCTCAAGACCTAAAATATGAATGCACACAGGTTCTCAGAGGTTTGTGCCCACCACGGGTGGTAGTTACTCATTGCAGTCATCTTTTTTGCGGGTGTGCTCGCTTGCTTTGAACTTATGTATAGTCCACACATGTGCTATCACTTCTAGTGCACTGGATTGATTTTTGCACGTGAATTATCTTTTCCTTTTACTAGTGTCCCTCAACTCACTTCTGGTAGCAAAAGTCCAACTCCTGTCTTTTGCAGGGTGGAACTGTATTAACCAACAGGAGAGGGGGCGACAGCAAGTCTCTGGCGCCATATAACCAGGCTTCTCTAGATATGTGCATACGTACATACATGCGCAGACACATGTGTGTATACATACATATCTAAACTGGAGTGGGGACCACAGTCTACTCTAGCAAAGGAAAGGTGCTGAAGACTGGGGCAACCAGCCCAGGCGGTGCACGGCAGAAGTCAGGATGCCACGCAATCACACCGCAATATATACATATCAGGAGGATATGTGGTATCATTAGTTATCAATAGTTCTTGAAAAACTTCCCAGTACCATCCAAGTCCGAGGCATTATGTTCCAGTGTTTGTCTTCTCATAATGTGGCCTCAGAATGATGACTGTCTCTTTCCGATGTTTGTGATTTAAAAAAAATTTATATAATTTGCACACCCTTTGTGTTATGAGAAAAAATAAACTGGACAACTTGGAGACAATGGCAAGATTGAGGGGAAAAGAACAAGGGGAAGGCAGAGAAGTAAATACCTGGATGACTTAACCACATGGCATGGTCGAGACAAGAAAACCGAGCTGATTCATGACTTTGGTGATTGTGTTAGATAGTGAAACATGACCGCCCATGTTTACCGGTATAGCACATAATGATGATGAGGATGATCCTTTACAGGACATCGCAGTCACATCCAGTATTTTTTGGCTGCTTGTGATTTCTTGCAAGTTTACGTTCAGTAGTTTGTCATTGCTTTCTGAACAAAAGACCGGCACTCATGCCTATATGGAAACCAACGCAGGGCTGTGTGCTCCCAAATCGCCTGCAGCTGTGTTTCGATTGCGTTATGCGGGATTCGTGACAGAGCTGGTTTGTGATAAGTTGTAAAAATATCTTTTCACATTAAAATAATTTATTGAACTCTTTTCTCAGTTTAAAGAAATCAACAGAGCCAACATGATTCTCATGGATGAGACCAAGCGGACAATATATGATCAGTACGGTTCCATGGGAATATACATAGCTGAACAGTTTGGTGATGAAAATGTCAATACCTATCTTGTACTAATGAACCCCTGGTGCAAGGTAAGCATATCTTGTCACTTTTTTAAAACCAGATTTATCTCAAAATATGTTTTAAATATGCATTGTAGTTAAGAATGATATATGTCAAAACATGTTTTCTGTATTAGTCGTGGTTTTCTACTATTCATATGTCGTCATCATCATGTGCCCTGCCAGTGGGCGTAGGCGTTCATTTCTCTACACAGATCTCTGTCTCTTGTGTTCTAGATAAACTCTGCTGATGGTATTGCTCCATTCCACAGTCTTGGTCCATCCAGCAAAATTCCTTTGGTCTGGCATTGCCTCTTTTCCCACTGATCTTTTCAGTTGTCACAATGTTCTCCTGTGCCTCTTTTCTCATCACATGACCAAAGAATGCAGTTTGTCTCTTTCTGATAGTTGTTTTTAATGTTCTAGATTCATTAGCCTCTTCTAAGACAGTTAAATTCCTACAAGAGACAACATTTCAGTTATAGACATTTCAAGCGAACGAAAGAAGAAGATTAGCTTCGCCTTGGCAGTCTTTTGTTAGTTAATCTCGCAGTCCAAAGTATACTCAACATTCGTCACAGGAGCCAAATCTCTGTTGTTTCTTAGCTCTTCCTAATTTATTCATTCACATTCCATGATTCACTGATAAAGTGTTTGGATTCCTGTAGAAAAAAATTCTTTTGGTCACATGTGTAACCACTCATGCACTTCATGCTGTACCTTTTCACAGAAGTCACGCCGTTTTGAAACTTCCTACTCCCCTCATACACTTGCTGGACTGACAGGCATGCATCACCATACTGGACCTTCATTTGCTGATGAATTTCTATAGGTTTTACCTTTCACTCATCATAACACAGATAACAATAACAGAACACTGCTTCTCTTTGGTGCATGTCAAAAATGAGACTGCCATCTTTAAACTATCTTTATGTCATCACCGTGTTCGTCTGCACGATGATGTCACATGTTTAACACTCTTGACATCCTTAACAACAATATTGACAGGATACAAGGCAATGACATGGTTATTGTAATTTCTATCACACTTTTAAAGTTTTCATTTGAAGCCTCCTCGTATAAAACAAATTTGAGCCTAGTAACCCATAATAAGCCAGTCTCCCTGGTGAAGCGGTAAAGGACGTTGTTCGTAATCCCATATACCAAAATATGGAACACAGCTGTGCGAGATTCGGCAGCGGATCGCACAGCGTTGGTTACTTACAGAGGTATATGAGCCGGTCGTTCAGAAAGCAATGGAAAACTACTGAACGTAAAATTTGCCAAGACATCAACAACAGCTGAAAAATGCTGGTGTTGACTGCAATGTCTGGGATGCAGAGGTGTTTCCAAGACACCAGGGCCAGGTTTTATACTGGTCAAGACCTACTGACACGACCTCCTAGTCGTGCTTCCTGGGCAACAGGTCCCTTCGAGCTCCTGGCTAACATAGTAAGATCGCTGATCCCTCTGAAATCGGAGAGTATCTGCCTGCACGGCGAGGAACCACCAGTCTGCACACCAATAAGCCAGACATGGGACAATGGAGACTCACGCAAACCTCAGTCCAGTATGACATCACACTGATGGACAACAGGATGTCTTCATCCGACATACAGGACTTCACTCTGGATTTCACAGCCAGCGAACGCAAGCACTGCAATGTCCTGTAAAGGATTTGTGGTGAAGAAAAACAACCCCATAATAAAACAAGCACATTGGTGTAGCAGTTAGAATGTTACACTGACAGTGGCATGAGCACGGTCGCCAAGGGTTTAATGCCAGCTTTCATTGTTCAGTATATGAGGGGAATGACTAGCCACCTGTGCCTCATTGCACTGGGGCCCACAAACATGTGATGGTCCTAGCACTTCACTTACTACAGCTGGTTTTTTAAAATTCATAATAAATTAACATTATGTAGGTCATAGTATGCCGGCCTCCCTGGCTTAGGAGTTAAGGACATTGTTCGTAATCCCGTATACTCTCGTACGAAACACAGCTGCATGAGATTCGACAGCGGATCGCATCGCGTTGGTTACTTACGGAGGTATGTGAGCCGGTCGATCAGAAAGCAGTGGCAAACTACTGAACTAAAACTTGCCAAGACATCAACAGCAGCTTGTGAAAAATGCTTGTGTTGACTGCAGTGTCCTGTAAAAGGATATGAAAAAAAGGTCATAGTATAGAGCTGCCATACTTAAGGTCATATATTACCGGAAGTGTGTGAGTAGAAGGAAGCAACATGTTAGTTATAGCTAGCTAGCTAGTTAGTTATAGTTAGCTAGTAGTTAGTTATAGCTAGTTGTTTGTTAGTTATAGTTAGTTATAGCTAGCTAGTTAGTTATAGCTAGCTAGAGACAAAATCAGAAATAATCGATACCAGACTAGAATTCAGAACTCTGTACGCATCTTTAAAGAGTGTGCAATTTACAGAGACCTATACACCCAGACATGGGTGGAGAGTGCTGAACTGAAGAAGTTATGGAATCCCACATTGACAAGGAGAAGATGATATATGTGTTGTATATTTCAGCTTGAAGGATTTCTCTAATTACTTTAGTTTATGTTGTGTGATTTCTGCAGTATATACCTGACGAGATGCAGCAAAATATGCCAGGCAGTAAATTATGCAATCTATTGTTTGTGTCTTCGTTATTCAATCTGAAAAATATATTAATTCTTGTCAACATATTCAATTAATTCTTGTCACCTTCCTCAAATGCAGGCACTATTAGTTTTCTGTGGCCTCGTCACCGGATGCTGCTGCTGCTGCTGCTGTTGCATGTGCTGCAATTGCTGCTGTGGGAAGTGTCGACCGCAGCCACTAGAAGAAGAAGAAATCTTACACTTGCAGGTGAGTTCTGGATGTTAAAGTAAAACTTTAAGGACTCTTCTGTGTTCTGAATTGTATTTAGTATATATTGGATGCCACGTGGCATGGTCGAGATAAGAACACCGAGCTGATCCACGACTCTGGTGATCGAGTGAGATGGCAAAACATGACCGCCCATGCTTATTGGCATGGCACATGATGGATGAATAGACATTTACTTTCCCTTCTTCTGTCTGTCATCTCCCAATAGGGTATAGACTAACAAATTCTCGCCAAGCCTTTTGTAGACTTGTTCATTATTGGTGAAGTGGTCAAACCGTCTGCCTTGCTCTCTGAAGGTTGTGGTAGATTCCGGGCTACGTCTTTCAGTTAATGAGTGCATTTTTCTCTGAGACTCCTGGGGATCGTCATCTACGGATGTTGTGCTTTTTGCGACACTTTTTGTCAGGCCACCATGCGGAAAGAGACCGAGCCATATGGGATAAAACTCAGTACAATGAAGTTGATCCTCTCGATTTTTAAGACTTTAACATTATTGGTTGAATTTTGCAGCTAAGGTGTTTTTCAAAATTAGGTAGCCAGCCGCACACCAACCCTCCTTGGTTACCTCTTATGACATGCGCTGGGAGAATACAACGTTGCTATTCTTGAATTTACTTATGGGCTCAGGTAACACATGGGCAGTTATGTATATGGTGCTGGCCCCCCTGTTTTTATAGACCGATCTGCACTTGACGGTTGAGTGATCAGTAGCATGTCAACCAATATCCAACGGAATGTATAAATTTGTGTGTTCATTTCTTTCTGCTCCGTGACACTAGATTGTCAAGTATTTTCTCCCACTATCTTCCTCATTTATATTTCCGCAATCTTTCCAGTTGTCACAATATATTCCAGGTTTTGTCTTCTCAAAATGTGGCCAAAAAATGAAGACTGTCTCTTTCTGATGTTTGTGTTCAGTTGTCTTTGCGACTTAGCCTCCCTCAAAATGTCAAGATTACTCATTTTGGCTGTCCAAGGAATTTTCAGCATTCTTCTATAAAACCACATCCCCAAAGCTTTCATGGATTGTTTCGTTTGTTTACTAATTGTCCAGTATTCGCAGCCATGTGTTAGAACTGGTTGTGTGTTTTGTGTGTGTGTGTGTGCTCATTCACTTTGAACTAAAGGGTAGTCCAGACACACTACTTGTAGTAGTGCTGGACTGAATTTTGCATGTGGATTTGCTTTACCTATTAACAGTGACCCTCGTCATCAGGCGGACCCATTCTGACTTCAGAGGTACTTGTAATTTACGCCCCCCAAGTCAAGGATGATACTGATTGTATGTAACATACAAGAATTCTTTTTCTAACTTTCAGTGACAAGCACTTATTGCATAAAATGTTCTTCATTTGATAGAATATAGGTTTTGCTTGTCCAATTCTGTTCTTTATCTTTATGATGCATCTTCCATCTGTTCTCCATGTACCTGGATATTTGAATTTCTGTACTTGCCCCCAAAATAACACCATGTGCTTTAATTGTACATTTAGACACAGTCTGTTTCTTTGATATCATCATGACTTCTGTCTTCCTATTCAAGCTAAAGGCCATAATTTCACTTTCTACAACCACTATATTTATTATTCCTGTAGCTTTTTATGAACTTGTTCCTCTCAAGATGATGTCATCAGCATAACTTAAGTTATTTATATTATGTTTTGCCAGAATCCCTGGCATACTTTCTGTAGATCTCATTATATGTTCACTCTACAATGACAACAAATTGCATTGTACACAGTGCAAACCGCTTAGCAATATTGTATTATACATTGCAAGTGATTTACTATACGCCTATAAAAGAAATGTCTGATAAGAAGAACTATTTCTTGGGTCCCAGGTGAGTTCGCCTTATCAGGTCTGAACTGTACTGAGTGTAAAAAAGTTCTAAAGTAAGTTTGAAATATTATTGAATATTTCAATGATGAAAGAAAATGTTTGTACATATTGTTTATTTGTTTCGACACCATCTAGAATGAGGGCAACAATTTTGAGGAACCTGTAATATCACAGCCGACATTGAGCAAGTCAGGGACACAAGGCAATGAGGCTGATGAGCATAATCAACAGAATGATGATGATGAAGCCACCGATGTCGTCACCACTCAGCCGTCTAGCGGTGCTAAGAGTGCGTCTGCTGGCGGTGATTATGTAGCCGACAGGAAGGACTAGCATGACATCAAAAGATGGGGGTTACAGCGGAAACTGGGTTTACAATTTTTGTACAATTTTTATACAAGATAAATGTCATCCACCAATGTTTGCATGTTATGTGTCTGATTAAACATTCCCGAGAGATTGATACCATCACTTTAGTTTTCTTTCACGCCGAAAGATTTGATTAGCATACTATGTCCGACCTGTGTAGTTGTGGTTTCTGCAGCAATGTATTCTTTATAAAAACCAGACTTAACTGGATTTTGTTGTGACATGAATAAAGATGAAATAGCGGGAGACCTAAAAACACACGGAGAAGAGAATTACAGAACAAAGATGAATAATATTGGGAAAACATGGATGAGTTGCAGGAGATGGCAAAAGATAGGACAACTTGGCGTGGTTTGGTTGAGGGAGTATGCCCCAATTAGGGGTAAAGAGCAGAAGAATAAAAATAAATAAAATTGTGAAACTGCTATAAAGCTGGGGAAATGCAAACAGTATAAAAAAATATAAAGTAAAGAACAGCTTTACAAAATACAATTACTGAAAACAAGGATGTTGCGGTGACAGGCCTTCATCAGTAAACAAACACACAAAAATATAGCATATAAACTGCAGTTGACACTAAAATGACTATATAAAGGCATAATAACAACGAGAAGAATGGGACAATGAAAAAAAAAGCAATGTGCGCTGCTTCTCATAGTCTTGGAATGTGAAACGATGGATGATGGTGGTGGTGGCAAGCTTATATAGCCAGCAGAGTGAGGATACATGGTCATTTAGAGGAAGAGTATGCAATCGGTCCCATATGTTGTTGCATATTATTATGTTTGTTTGCTGATGAAGACTTGTTACCGAAACGTCCTTTATTTTCCCCTAATTGTTTTTTGTAAAACTGCTCTAAACTTCATATGTTTATATTGTTTGCATTTCGTTGTGGTTTTCAGTATGCTGTTGTTGCGATCAGCCTTTGCCTTTTTTATATATCAGTTTTTACTATTGCATTTTTTAAAACTTGTAACTTTATAAGCATGGAAAGATATCAGCACCTTCTTGGTGTATGCACATTGAGTATGAAGGTTGTGGTGGGACATAATCATCCTTACCAGTCAGCAATGCACTGGAAGAAGAATAATGCTGTTTTTATTGTGAGCTAATATCTTCTTTGCAGTCAGCAAATCCCAGTGTTGCAGCCAAGAATGCCATTTTTATGTTTGCACCTGGAATTGTAAGAAGAGAAAAGAGGCATGGGAAAACATGACATTTGGGAAGATCAATGGGAGGAGAGGAAGAAACAGACTGAAAAAAATATGACTGGATGGATTGAGATGGTGGCACGGAGGAATATCATCAGCAGATTTGATCGGGAACACCAGAGATTGAGATTTCTGGAGAGATATGTATACCCATGCCAGCTGACAGGGAACATGATGATGTTATGATCTAGAGCTTTGCCATGGAAAGAGATAGCACATAATTTAATTAATACCACCGAAAAATGAGAATTGTGAATACATTTTATCACTATCTTCAGTTTACACGACATGCAATGGAGAATGTCATTTTTACAAGTTAATATCATTTTTATAATAAACTAACATAATTGTTCCTGAGAATCAATTTTACTATCAAACAATTTTTTAATGCTGAAAATTTGTTTCACTTGGTGTGCTTTGCTTGTTTGCGTTTAATTTCTTTTATTTTAAAATCCATTTGTCATTCTCCTTACACTGTGAAGTATTAAGGGGAGGTGCAGTAGTTAATTACCATTGATCATAATAGATAAGAGAAATGATGGCTGCAGTAGCTATGGAAAAGGAAAATAGGCACATGTAACTAACTCTTGCGAAAAAGTGAGAGATAATTAAACACAGATACAATGTACATACCTTTAACAAACTCCACTACGGCAAATGTAAATTACAGGGGAGAAAATCAATGATGATATAAAAACAAATAAAATTAAAATAAGTTATATTACAACATAACAAATTGTTGTTTCAGTTATAATAATCTTCCTGAACACAAAAAGATCTAAGAAAAAACATGATATTGGAAAATGTTATAAAACTACAACAAACAGAAAAAGTCATGTATGACATGTTGTTAGACCATGACACATTGCTAGCAACATTTGCCGTAGCGGAGTTCGTTGTAAGGTATGTACACTGTGCCATGTGCTTAGTATCTCTCACATTTTTGCAGGAGTTAAACGTGCCTTAAATTTCGTTTGTTGATCAGATGTGCATATGTTATTATTGTCACCTCATTTTTCCATATATTTTTCATGGCAATTAACCCAATTCTGGTGTTTTTTTTTTTTTTCGAGCTTAAAATTCTGTTATCAGATTGATTGGTTTCTTTGGCTAGTTGAGATCAATTCCTATAGTGGGTTTACCGGCAAAAGGCTCAATATAATTGCACCACGTGTTACCCCATATGACTTTGTTTTCTCCGCAACGGTCTGCCGAAAACGTTTTACAGAGCATGAACTTCATAGCTACAGTTGAGTTGAGTCAAGAACTGGCATCATAGTACTAGGGACATTACCAAATGTGCTCCGTCCTTATCTTCAATGGCCATTGAAGAGTTCCAAGACTAGTGGTGGCAGTCTGATTATGTGTCTGATTATATGTTTGCACTTGTGAACTGAATGATGGAGTCCAAAAGTAATTGCTTGACCTTCAAAGTGTGAGACAGAGAGCTCAACTACCCATCCATAGAGCCCACCTAAGATCAATTCTCACATATGTTCAGGACAATCTACAACATTGTTCCCCTGAAGGTCATTGGAATAATAAGGTGAGCTGAATTAGCCCCACAAGTGTTTCACTTGTTCCCCCTGAAGGTCATTGGAATAATAAGATGAGCTGAATTAGCCCCATATGTATTTCAGTTGTTCCCCCTGAAGGTCATTGGAATAATAAGATGAACTGAATTAGTCCCACGTGTGTTTTCAATAAAACCCTTGTCTATAGCTCGCAAGGCCAGCAAAATAGTAAACAGAGAGAGGCTCTCAAAATACACAGAGAAGAGGATTAGAGACAGATATGAATAAGATGGGGAGACTTGGAAGGAGGTATAGGAGATAGCAAAAGATAGGACAGTGTGAGCTGGTTGAAGGCTCCTATGGGTTTTAAAAGGTATAAATGATGAAAGAACGAACAGGTTAAGATGAGGAGACTTGGAAGGAGGTTCAGGAGATAGCAAAAGATAGGACAGTGTGAGCTGGTTGAAGGCTCCTGTGGGTTTTAAAAGGTATAAATTATGAAAGAACGAACAGACTCTATTTTAAAAGGATTAAGAATTGGGCACACAGGCCTGTCTGACATTCTGCCCTTCCGATCTCTCTGCTCTCCTTACATTATTTCATTCATACATCACTTATTAAGCTAATCTTAGACAACGATGACAACAACGGAAACAATGTGCATTATAAACACATGGAAAATGTGCAATATTCAATGATAGATGACTCATTAAGAGGATAGCAGAAGTAGAAAGAATGTTTTTTCATATCAAATCCCATGCTCAGACAATGGCAGTTGGAAATTGTGAAGAGTAGGCCATATGGCATCTGCCTTGGAAAATTATTAGGAAAGAAAAGCTACCCACAGGTTAATAGAGCACATTACCTGGGATGGAATCTGCTTAGAGGAAGCAAACTTGACACAAATGCATGCTGAAGTCGGACACACTGACCTCTGAGGTGCAAATATAGGGTGTGAATGGATACGCCGCCCTGCTACTTAGTGAGTGCGTGACACTGTGAGCTGTGAAATTCGTGTGGAATGCTTTTACATCTGTCCGCGGTATTTGTAGCGTAAATTGCATGTTCAGAACGGTGGCGGTCGGCTGTTGCTGAATTGACTGGTTTGCCTTTCCGGTTCACGAGTGTATTATTCAGGAGCTGGAGCTACGGAGTTTGTGCTTTGCGCATTGCTTTCGGCGGGTCACCCTGCGGCAAGAGGCAGAGCCATGTGGGATTAAACCCTGGGTCAATGAAGTCTTTCTGGTGACTGAAGATTCCATCGACAATGAACTGTATTTTTCGTAGACTTTTGTGTTGGCATTCTGGCGGCGACATTATGCACAGTGTCTGTTCCACTTTTCACATTGGGCAGTGAAGAGCATTTTGTGTGATATTCACTGGCACAGGAACAGAGTATAATGGGGACAACCCGTTGCTGTGAAGTTGGAACTAACAAACTAACTGAATATAGGGTGTGATATGCTTCCTCTTGATAGCTTAATGAAGAAGAAGAAGGTCAACTATTTATTCAATATTTATATGTGTTTTTTGTTTTGTGTTTACCTGTGAGGTGCATAACTATGGTGTGATGTACTTTCTCGGAAGAAGAAGAAATAAGTCGATATCTTCTCAAGAAGACGGATCACATATGGGCAAACCCTGAGTGGGCTGACATCGGTGTTGGGTGTAATACACAGAAATATCAGTTACTAGTTAACCCTTTGAGGTCATAGAAACTACATGAGAAACAAATTCATGGGTATGTATTAGCACTCATAGAGGTAAAGAAGAGAAGAAGAGACCAGAGGACACACTGAACAAATACAAAGTGAAAGATGCCCGGTGATAAATGTTATTTATGCTAATATACTTATTTGATAACCAGTATATATGGATACTTTTTGATATAGAGAAAGAAGATATACTTTTCATATAAAATAGTAGAGGTAGTTTTTTATCTCTTTACAGGGCAGATGTTTGTCTGTTTTGTAGCCCTGAACGGGTAAGAATTTTTAGGTTCAGTAACATTTTGTGTTACGTTAGTAAAAACATTACATATAAGGTGTTAGTCAACCGATTTTAGTTAAATAAAAAACAAAATGAAGGAAAAAGCATGCCGATTATTTTACTCACGTGAATGTTGCCGGTAATCCACACATGAACACAAATATTTACAAAATACAACATACTATTTGTGATTGTCAGTCATTTATACGGCAATTTACAAACACATTTTCAGAATCATAATCACTTTCTTTAAAGTCTGACTCACGACTGCTAACACTGATCAATGATATCTAGCTCCAATTAATAGTCAACTTTGTGCCCTTCAATGTCACTTAAATTGAACCCAGCGAAATCTCCGCTATCACTTGAAGAATCATCAAAATCCATTTTGAAATACAAAGCGTAAAGCCCCCAAAAACTATTTTAAAATCTGTTCAAATCCAAAGTACACGCTTGTAAATGGCTGCCACGTTGTCAAGCTATCGGCGAAACCGAAAGTAGACAATTGGAAAGCTGTGAGATGGCGTTTTTACAATGTTAGTATTCACAGACGTTTTCGGACGTTTTGCCCGTCCACGGGTAAAACCCCGTTTGGACGATACGCCTGGTAAAGGGTTAAATGCTTGTATGATGTAAATACATGGTATATTTATGTGATGTAAATGTAGAGGCACCAGAGGTGTGGTTCCTGAGATGAATGTTGCGATTACCTTGGATTGTCAGAGTAACTAACAATGATTACCTGGACAAGGCTAATGAAACTAGAACATAAGCAAGTGTAAGAAAGAGACAAACAGCTCTCTTGGTCTTGTGATGAGAAGAGAGGCATTGGAGAACATTATGACAACTGGAAAGATCAGTGGGAAAAGAGGCTGCGGCAGACCAAGAGAAATGATGCTGGATGGACTGAGCTGGTGGCGTGGAGGAATATTATCAGCAGAGTTGACCCAGAATACCAAGGAAAGACATGAATGCCTACACCAGCTGGCAAGGCACATGATGATGTAAATGTGAAAAAAAGGTAAAGGACACTTTTATCACGTCGTATTGGGTATATGTTGCCAACCCTATATTTTTATAGATCAATCGGCACTTGAGTAGCACGGTGCTGTGGCTATTATCACACTGACCGGCTTAACTTTCCTTGTACTCTTTTAGATTGGGTCCACCTGGGAGCCTAGGTCAATTTTAAAAAGTCATCTCATTACAAAATGGAACCCATGAGCATCGGGCTGGCAGGCAAATGTTCTACCACTGCGCTAACAGGGTGTAAATAGTCATACTTGTTGTTTTAAGCAAAGACTGTGTTGCTGAGGGCCAGATTGCTCGCCTCATACATCATAGGATATGCTTTCAACCATCCTTAAAATAAATTATTATTTATCCTGAAGCATTTTCATGAAGCCCATGAACGGGCACTCTCGCACTGTTTATGTTTCACCTTGACGCTGCAAGGTACAAGAGGAATGAGATGAGATGTGACTTGTTAGAGCCAACACATTTTGTAGGCCTGAATGTACAGAGGAATAAGTGACCAATCTACCCTTCACGCAGCAGGCAGCAAGCCCAGACAACCCTCACATCATGGAACATGTTTTCAACCCTCGTTAGAAAAAAAATAATTGGTTTTGAAGCAGTTTCCTGCTATGATTCTATTTGATGTGATAGAGCCATCACACTTTGTAGGCCTGAATGCACAGAGGAATAAGTGGCCAATCTATCCCTCACTTAGTGGGAAACAAGCCCTGGCAACCCTTGTAAAGGCTCAAACTTTTCAAACGAATCCTGGTTTCTACACTACTGGGGAATGGCTTAGACAAGTGACCTTTAACCTCAGCCTGGGAAGGTAACTCTCCTGACAAAACTAGCAGTACAGATACCATAATGAAAACAAACCAAACATATGTACCTTTTTAATTGATTCAGTGCCAAACAAAAAGTAGGTTTGGACCAAACATGGTACACAATCAAATGAACCAGTATTATATTGTACATTTGCATTCACAAATGCCACAAAACAAAACTAATAACACTATGACCCTAGCATGGTGGTATAGAATCCTTCTGTTCAAATGGGAATTCACATTTGGTGATAAATTATCCTTCATAACTGAATGTGAAAGAAAGCCTTGAGAAAATAATTGTGTATATAATGTAAGTGTCAATACTTTCAAATTATTTTGCACTTATGCTATTTATATTTATTTCTAGCACATGTGATCCACTTAATTAAATCATATCATGAACAGCCAGCAACTGTCAGAGCAGCCGGTGAAACATGAAACTGTGACCTGCTACATAATGAATATTTATATGGCTTTTCCGTCATTTTGTAGCAGATCCTGTGCAGAAAGTTGCTCTCATCAGGACCCCCTGAAAGGTCTCTAGATACTTGGCCGTCTCTCATGCCTGAGATGACTGCAATGTCCTGTTGGCATCTTTGACCTGCTTGACCCCTGCCTCTTCCTCCACAAACTGACTTCCGTCACTGTTCCTGTCAAGCCGCTGTGACATTGAGTGTTTAGTTTCTGAGACATGATGCTGTTTTTGAGCGAGTTTTGTTTGGATGTTCAGGTCTTGCAGAATGCTGGTATGTTTCTTTATCCCAGTCCACACAATTGTAACAACTTTTCTCTAACAGTTAAGCTCAGAAGTGCCAATTGTTTTCTTTAGTGATTGCAAAATGGTCTGTGACTGGCATCTGTATGTTGCCACAGGAAAGATGCATGTTCTGCACTTTGACATCTTTGCTGGTGTGTCCAAGGTTTCTAATACTGTACTGTCTGCCACGTGGATGTATTTCAGAGGACACTCTATTGACACCTGGCTAACAATAGTAAAACTGGACATGCATTGTTAGTGTTACGATTCAAAGACTCTTGCATGTGAGAGGTGAAAGAGTTGGGCATAGACACAGTTACCAGGGAAGTAAAGGTGTCTAATTGTAACACATGGAAATATGATTGTAAGTCAGTAAGTTTGTCACAAAATGTGAAATATATATAGTATTTGAAATAGTATGTGAAAAACTGTATGAAATGCAAACTTGAAAACCATCAACATCAGCAATTATCTGTTGCATATAGATATCAAGATAGATGGATATGCCACATAATGACACCTTTATAAACTACCAACAACTATTTCTCAACTGTCATTTATTATTTTGTGACTTACTTACTGACTTAGATATGACTGAGCTACCGTAAGACAATAGGTGGTATTAGCTGCTTTTCTGTTAGCCCTGACTGTTGTGCAGCGATCACCAAACCTGACACTCCACATTGTGCCAACAGCTTCGGGCAGAGGAGCACAATGGGGAGGGTACATGCTGTATCCTAGTGTGAGGAAATGTAACCTAAAGACTAAATGTCAGGACAGGGCACACAAGACCTTAAGTCTTGGTCAGCACCTGGACTAGAATGGAAGCTTTGATGGGCGGACAGTTAGAGCATTACTTTACTGATCCAGCAGCTTCTGCAGCTTGTCTAGTTCCAGCCCGATGAGTATTACCTTTTCTCTAGAGTGAACTAGTTAGGCTAAGAAAGGGATCAAAACACATGGTTTCTAAATTCAGTCCCGGCTTTGTGCTATGGAGAGGTATAACTCCATTTTCCAAACTATCGTCTGTCAAGGCGGCAAGGTGCCAGTCAGTCAATCTCTTACTGACTTATTCTTGTAAACTAAGACATCATCTTGAACTCGATGATAAAAATAGACCGCTTCAACAAGCATATGATAAAAGAACCTGAAGAAAGGAACAAAAGGAAGTGTAGTCAGAGCTATTTGTCTAAAGGGCGCATCAACTCATAGCCAGGTATGACTGTCGGCGGCATTTATAGTACTTTTATACCGTAATCACGAATACTGGTTACAACTACTTATATACTGTAATCACAGTTACTGGTTGCAACTACTTATATACTGTAATCACAGTTATTGGTTACAACTGCTTATATACTGTAATCACAGTTATTGTCTACCAAAGGGCGCATCGACCCATAGCCAGGTATGACAGTCCGCGGCAATTATAGTACTTATATACCATAATCAGGGTTACTGGTTAAGTTATATGTTGCACAATTTATTGCCTGGCATATTTTGCTGCACTAGTCAGGTGCATACTACAGAGTTATATATCATATAAAGTGAATACATGAATAATACTTCAGCTGAAACAATTATTACCTGTATTCAAAATGTTTCAGCTTAAGTATTATTCGTTTATTCACTGCATATGATATATGCACCTGACGAGATGCGGTATATGCCAGGAAATAAATCGTGCAACATATTGTTTGTGTCTTCTATGTTTAAATTCACTAAGGGAATATATTGTTTTGAATTACTGGTTTATATAAAGTAAGCTAGATGTTTTGATTAGATAGAATAAACCTGTGTAAAATTATAAAAAAAAACTTTTCATATCAAAGATTCTTAGAAGTTTTTAATATGTACATGCATATTATATTACTTTAGTATTATGATATTAATGATTTCCAAATACATTCATGATCCCTCTTTTTATTATTTTGTTTTTACTCATATGATGACATGTACATCTCGTATAAACTGATAATTTGGCTCATGCTGATCATGGTTGGCCATCTCAAACGATCATCTAGAGTTCAGAATCAGGCCTGTATTCTTGTTCTGGTTATGCTATGTACCGATATTTATCTCTCTGCCTTCCCTTGCTCTTTTCCCATAAGTTTTGCCAGTTGTCACTAAGTTTTCTAGTTTATTTCTCCCCCATAACGTGCCATAAATGTGGACTGTCTGTCGCTAATTTCTTTAATCAATTTACAGTTTTTATTTGTTTCTTGTAGAACTTTCTCATTTGTTGTTCTGTCTGTTCAAGGCATTTATTGCATTTTACTCAACTTTCATCAGTGTACAGTTTTCATTTGTTTCTGGTAGAACTATCTCATTTGTTTTTCTGTCCGTTCAATGCATTCTTTGCATTTTACTCAACAACTTTAATCAGTGTACAGTTTTCATTTGTTTCTGGTAGAACTTTCTCATTTGTTTTTCTGTCTGTTCAAGGCATTCTTTGCATGTTACTTCAACAACTTTAATCAGTGTACAGTTTTCATTTGTTTCTGGTAGAACTTTCTCATTTGTTGTTCTGTCTGTTCAAGGCATTCTTTGCATTTTACTCAACAACTGTAATCAGTGTACAGTTTTCATTTGTTTCTGGTAGAACTTTCTCATTTGTTTTTCTGTCTTCAAGGTATTCTTTGCAATTTACTCAACAATTTTAATCAGTTTACAGTTTTCATTTGTTTCTGATAGGTTTTTCTCATTTGTTGTTCTGTGTGCTCAAGGCATTCTTTGCATTTGACTCAACAACCATGTTTCTACTGCTGTTAGATGTTTCTGAGCTTGTCTGCTGAGTCCACGTTTCACATCCTTTCAGCTGAGTGTATCCCTCTTCTACACTGATTATTTGTCTCAGGCTTCTCACATCATTATAACAGTGAGGTCAGCGTGGCCGAATGGATACGAGCACTTGCTCTTAAACTTCCGGTGTGTTGAAGGCAAGGTGGCAGGTTCAAACCCTACATCGGTCAGTTGCACACAAATGTTGACTTCTCGTCCTTGACTTGCAGGACATAAATTACAACTACCTCAGATGTTGGAGTGGCTTCGCCTGATGGCAAGTGACACTGGTAATAGGGAAAGCTAACAAACACGCAAAAATCAGTCCAGTGCACCAGAAGTAGTAGCACGTATATGTTCTACACTTGACTTTAAAGCAAAAAACACAAACAACGTCTGCCTCAGCGGAATATGGGAAAAGTCAGTGTTAGTAATTTGCTTCTGTCAGGGAGACACTGATTGCTTTCTCAGCACCAAACATCTGTATATCTTATACTTATTTTGCTAAACATATTCTATGGCTCGTGACAGTCCCTACCAGATGAGGATGTCGTAAAACAGCCATTAACATTACTCTCTGACTCTGATCTGTGGAATAACATAAAATCTTGGGAGAATACATTGTTGGTTTTCCATTACCTTCCACATCCACGCAGGTGTATTTTACCTCTGCCTTTGACAGTAGTTCCAACTGTCAAGACAAGGAGTGCCCTGCTGTCTCTGCTCAGCTCAGTTGCAGAGTTGTCCACTTATCCCAGTGGATACTCGGTCCCCAGAGCTAAATTTGCTGCATCTTGGAGTCTATCACGTCCTTTACAATGTGGAGGTGCAGGTGGGATGTTTTCCTCCCTGGAGTTATGGAACTATAATGGAATTTCTCAAACTCTTCAGTACTTTTAGAGGACTATATCAGCTATAAGAAGGTGACAAACAGCATTCTTTGGGCATGCAATAAGAAGAGAGACAGTGGAAAAGAATGCAGAGGCGGACAAAGAGATAGGATTCTGGATGGACTGACAGGAAGAAAATCATCTGCAGGAAGAAAATCATGGACAATAAGTGTGGAATTATGTGGAAGCAAAAGGGATGTGGGTTTATAGAAGAATGATGAGAACATCGTGGATGTGTAGACCGAGCAATAAAGATATCTTGAAAGAAGTTAACTCACAAAGAGAACGTGTTACATCCGAAGAAGACAATCTGCATATTTGGACATGTCATGAGAAGGGGAAAACTGGAGTATGTTGTCACAGTGGGATAGCTGAAGGGAAGGGGAGGCCAAGAGAGACGATGCTGGACAGTCTGACATCATGGCATGGAGGAACATCGGTATCAGAAATGATTAGCAGTACACGAGACAGAAGGCTGTAGACAGACATAGGTCACCAACACCACATGACATGGACTATAAGAAGATTGGCTGTACATGAGACAGAAGGCTGTGAACAGATATGATGATCAGTGCCACAAGACATGGACTAAAAAAAGACGATCCAGAACATCAAGGACCGAGATCTGTGGAGAGACATGAACGGTTACACCAGCTGGCAGGGCACTTGATGACGACGACACACACTTGTCTTCGTGCATTTTCAGATAACAGGCATGAATGCTGTCAATAAACATCACGAGTCTGCCAGTTTCTTCTGAACACTTTTTTGGTGTTAGACAATTACTTTTTCAGTAGTCCCGATAGACAATGTGGTCATACAGTATGGGTCAGTGGTCACTTTGTCTGTACTACCTGGACATTCTGGAGGAAGTGGGGGGGCGGAGGTGCTGATTGGTAGGGTCTGGTCTATTAAGAAGTTCCTCAAAGTATTCAACCCATCTATTAATTTTATCTTTGATGTTGCTGGGAACTTTCCGCATTACTATTTTTGATGTCCAGTTACTGGCACCTTGCCGTCTGGACAGGGGATAATTTGTTACTTTGTGCTTCAGAAAAAGAAAACAAAGGGCATAATAACTACAACCCATAGTGGGGACCAGGGATGAAGTTATATCTCTCCATAAAACAGCCTGGGCTGAAATGTACAAGACCATGTGTTGCCCATGCAGCACAATCCCTCTCTCAGCCTGTCTAGTTTACTCCAGAGGATCGGTAACACCAATATGCCTGGAACTGATATTCTACATTGCATTGATTTTCTTAAACTGTCCGCCTATTGGGGCTTCAATCCTAGACCAGTTGCCGACCAAGGCTTAGGGCTTGCTGTGTCCTGTTATGACATTTAGTCTTTAGGTTGCTTTTCCTTGCACTAGGTTAAGGCTTGTATCCTCCCGATTGCGCTCCTCCACACAAAGCCTTTGGCACGATGCTGGTTGGGTGTCGGGTTTGGTGAGTGCCGCGCAACATTCGGCGCTGACAGAAAGTAAGTAGCACTGTCTACTATTACACAGCAACTTAGTCATATCTGACTTAGACATCTCCGTGGCAAAGTGGTCAAGCCGTTTGACTCGGGCTCCGAAGGTTGTTGGTTTTATTCCGGGCCGCGTCCTATGGTTCACGAGTGAAATTTTTCGGAGACTCATGTGGGTCGTCGCTAGAGCTACAGAGGTAGTGCTTTAGTGCGACCCTTTCCGCGCTGCGGAAAGAGACAGAGCCATATGGGATAAAACCCGGTGCAATGAAGTCGACCCTGTCGACTTTAAACTTTTTTTTAAAAAAGACGTGATATAATGATGTCTAGTTGGTTGATTATATATTCCAGCTATCTTCTTGTGATCCTGTAAAGATCTAGGGGTTTTCTTTCACTTGTTGCTACTTCTGCGTCACATGCTAGGCCATCTATATATGGTCTTTTATTCGACCTGATCTACTTTCTCACTTCTTTATTAGCTTCTGAGTGTTTTTCAAGGACTGTGACTTTACTACCTTTGGGTATGTGGTTGTTTACATGTTTACTCATCCTTTCTTATATTTTTTAAGGGTTTCGAGCAATATACACATATTATGTTTTTGTTCTCTTTTTCCAAGAACTGCATGGTTTGTTCTAAATACTTTTAACCTGCTGATAGGAGTCTTCCGTACTCACCTTGTCCACTAACTATTGCAGGATCAGTTATTTATTAGAGACTGTGACCATAAATTCTTCCTGACTTTCTTGATTTCTAAGATATTCTACATTGCATTGATTTCCTTGTTTATGACATGTTATCTGTTGAGTTTCATTTAAATTTTACTTACCACCAAATGTGATTTGAATCTACATCTGCACCAGTAAACACTTTTAAATTATGTAGAATTGACTTAAATTTCTTGTTAACACAGATATGATCATCGTGGTGTTTGTATTGTGGTATGGTGATACCCTCATTGATTTATCTATTCTGTATGCAAACAAATGCATTTTGCTGTGATATATTTGTAGACTGCACGAAAATTGGTGAATAATTCTGCAGTGTTGTTCAAGTTCTATTTTCTCCACGATCTCTTCATAACTCATGTTATCCAATAATGTCTTAGATTTAGGGAACCCATCAAAATTGTGATATTTAACAGTCTATAGTACTGTGATTCCGGGAAGGTTAACCCAGTCAACAAATGCCCGCAGAAGTCGGATGTGTCGGCCTAACGGAGCAAGAACGCAGCTCTGCTGCACAACGTAGTCACGTCCGATAAAAACTCCCCGGATGAACGCAGCAGAAGAAGAAGAAGTACTGTAATGTTTCACGTTAAATTTCTCCTGAACTGATTTATCCTGATCATTTCTTGGTGCATAACATGAGTTACATTCATGTTTACTTTCTTGTTTGTAATTCTAAACAGCACTGCTATTATTCTATAACTCACTGCTTCCCACTCTATTAATGCTTTCTTTGCCTCTTTAAATAAAAGGACCACTGATGTGATATTCTAATATCAGACTCATTCACCCTACTGGTTTCTGTATTTGGAGAGGGGAAGGAAAGCTATACAACACAATCCCCACGCAAATGGTACTTTGGTACAGAGGGAGGAGAAATATCTGTACTCCAACCCCACTATGACAGATGCCAGCTCTTTCCATGGTTCAGATGATCTGAATGCCAATGTACGAGGGTAGGTCAGAAAGTTATGCACAACAATTATTATCTCTTTAACCGTTAATAACATACACACGAAATGTAGTCACAATGTTCATGCACGTGTGCAGCACACATTTCTACTTCTGGACATAATTTTCATTAACTGTAACGGCTTTACGCCATCTTGAAACAAGAGTATGTATCCCAGATCAATACCACATTTTGTCCTGTTCTCGTGGCCATTTCTTCACTGCATTTTAATCAATTCTTCGTTGCCTTCAAACTTTGTTCCACGTACGCCATTAATGTCTGCCATTTCAACGGTTTTGTGTAGCGGTTAGAATTGGTTTACAGAGGTGCAATTTGGTATACACCTTCAAGAGATTATAGACGTAAATTGGTGCAAACGTAATGCTTCTGTCTTTATTATTAGCTGAGATAATAATTGTGGTATTATTTCGCATTAGATGTGAAAGTTCAAATTTATTGTTCCAGTGGATTCACAACCAGTTAACCAAACAAACGACCTAAATAATGAACAAATTTGCTTATTGACTGGCACCCGGCCATCTTGACAGACGATAGTTTGTAAAATGGAGATATACCTCACCATGGCACAAAGCCTGGGATGAATATAGAGATCATGTGTTGCCCATGCATCATGATCCCTCTCTCGGCCTGCCTAGTTTACTCCAGAGGAAAGGTAACACCAATACGCATGGAACAAGACAAGGTTGGATCAGCAAAGCTGTGCTCTAACTGTCCGCCTATCGGAGCTTCCATTCTAGACCATTTGCCGACCAAGGCTTAGGGCCTTGTCTGCTTTGCCGTGCCACGACATTTTGTCTTTAGGTTGCATTTCCTCGCATTTCCATAAGGCGTGTACCCTCCCATTTGCACTCTTCCGCCCGAAGCCGTTGGCATTATGCGCGGTGTCGGGTTTGGTGAACGCCGCTCAACACTCGGCGCTATTAGAAAGCAAGTAGTACCGTCTCCGGTCATACGGTAGCTCAGTCATATCTGACTAAGACCTGACTATCACATTACAGTCTGTAATTGTAAGGTAATCAGTCCTACATTATCCAAACCACACTTACTCAAAATCAAACACCTGCGAGATGAGACCCTTGAGAAGAGCTGCCAGCTTAACTGATTTAATGCCAAAGGAAAATATATCGACAAATATGACCTTCCATTTGCACAGAAGGACGATATATCGCAACACTAGGGTCATCGAGTTATATTTTTTTCTTCCGACATATTTTCCGCAATTTCAATGCTCAGGGAAGGAACCTTAGATTATAGTACTTGTTCATTTGATTGTGCCCAAACCTACTTTTTGTTTCACACTGAATCAGTTATGAAAGTTAAATGTTGAATAAAGTTAGTTGCATATCCTTTACAGTTCGTCGCAGTCAACACCAACATTTTTTTTGCTGTTGTGATCTCTTGGCAAGTTTACGTTCAATAGTTTGCCATTGTTTTCTGAACGACCGGTACCCTTACCATTTCCTTAAAAAAAAACCAATGCAGGATGGTCTGCTGCCAAATCACTCGAAACTGTGTTTCGAACGCGTTTGAGCGGGATTACGAACTGCATCTGTAACTCCTCGCCACGGAGCCGTCAAACATTGAATAGCCTGTGCAAAGACATCATTTCACAAGACGAAGAATGTTATCCACAATTTATCTTTCTTAGTCGAGATGAGATAAAGAGGTCTTAAGAGCTACATTGAGCTAATCCTGATGTATAGAAGTGAATCATGGATAATTAGCAGATAAGTGAAGAGTTATGTTAAAGTTAGTTGCATATCCTTTAAGGACGTAGTAGTCAACTCCAGCATGTTTTGGCTGTTCGTGATTCCTGAGCAAGTTTGCTTTCAGTAGTTGCCATTGCTTTCTGAACGACCGGCACCCATACCATTTTATAAAAATACCAACGCAGCTGTGTTTCGAACGCGGTATGCGGGATTACGAACCGCGTCCGTAATTCCTTGGCCATGTAGCCGGTGAAGAATTATGTGGAAGCTGCGGAAATGTGGTTTTACAGAAGGGAGATAAGAATACTGCAAACGAACAGAAATGTGGTTTTACAGAAGGGAGATAAGAATACCGCAAACGAACAGAAATGTGGTTTTACAGAAGGGAGATAAGAATACTGTAAACGAACAGAAATGTGGTTTTACAGAAGGGAGATAAGAATACCGCAAACGAACAGAAATGTGGTTTTACAGAAGGGAGATAAGAATACTGCAAACGAACAGAAATGAGGTTTTACATGAGGGAGATAAGAATACCGCAAACGAACAGAAATGTGGTTTTACAGAAGGGAGATAAGAATACCGTAAACGAAAAAAAAAATTTATTTTTACAGAGGGGAGATAAGAATACTGCAAACGAACAGAAATGTAGTTTTACAGAAGGGAGATGAGAATACCGCATACGAACAGAAATGTGATTTTACGGAAGGGAGATAAGAATACCGCAAACGAACAGAAATGTGATTTTACAGAAGCGAGATAAGAATCATATGGCGAAGGTAGCCTTTTGCAAGATGGAAAACATACTGAGAAATAAAAAGATATAATTTGCAACGAGAAAAAGAGTGTTGAAGTGTTACATAGAACCTGTACTGTTATATGGATGTGAAGCGTGGACAATGAGCAGGCAAGCTGAAAAACATCCGATGGCTATGGAAATGTGGTTTCTGAGGAAAATGCAAAGAATACCATGGACAGACAGACAACCAATGACTAAATCCTACAAGAAACAAATGAAAACCGTAAACTGATAAGAGAAATTAGACGTAGACAGTCACCATTTTTGGGGACACGTTATGAGAAGAAATAAATTGGAGAACTTGGTGACAACTGGCAAGATTGAGGGGAAAAGAACAAGGGGAAGGCAGGAAATAAATACCTGGATGGCATGGTCACGTGATATGGTCGAGACAAGAACAGAGTTAATCCACGACTCTGGTGATCGCGTGAGAAAGCGAAACATGGCCACTCACGCTTATCGGCATGTCACATGATGATGATGAGAATAGAAAGGCTGGAGTATGTCACCACAGCGGGAAGGCTGGAGGGGAAGAGAGGTAGTGGAAAACCAAGAGAGAAGATGCTGGACAATTTGACACCATGGCATGGAGGAACGTCGGTATCAGAAATGATTGGCAGCGCAAGAGACAGAAGGTTGTGGACAGACATGATCACCAACTCCACACGGCATGGACTATAAGCCCCATAAGGAGAAGAATATTCGTGCCGAGAACCCCCTAAAGATGGTGTTTGCAAACTCGCCAACAACACATGATCTTGAAACTAGGATTCGGATATTCCCAGTTAGGTGTGTCCACTTGTCATCTTCTTGTGCCAACATTTGCAGACTATCTTGCTGTCTGAATGGTACAGCTTCATTGTATAAGTATAAAACAAGTGAGACGATTAACATCTTTGTAAAGGTAAGCATCAGAATATGATACTTAATAATTTTAGTTGGTAACGGTAATTAACTTTTCTTCTTATTCATTCTTTTGTCCTACTGTTTTTTTTCCCCTGTGAATCTTCGCAGAGATGAGGCAGATGTAATTTTCTGTTTTTTTTTTTTTTTCATGTCTTGTTGCTTGTGTCAACCGCATTTTTTTTATTTCTTCTAATGTCTCTTTTATTTCATCTAGCCAACTCTTCCTGTGTCGTCCTGTCGCCTTGTATCCCGATGTTCTCATGTAGAACTCTCTAATCGCGAATTCAAGGGGTATTCAACTCCAGTGTTCTCTTCCCTCCTACCTCAGTTAACCACTGCAATCGCCATCAGGTGCTTTGGGGTTTCGTCTTATCTTCAGACTTTAGGACGAAATTAACTTGTATAGGCTGGAAAACAATTAATGGAAGCCTTGGGGATGTGGTTTTATAGAAGAATGCTGAACATTAATTGGACAGCCAAAATAAGCAATCAGGATATTTTAAGGGAAGCTAAGTCGCAAAGACAACTTATCACAAACATCAGAAAGAGGCAGTCATCATCTATTGGCCACGTTATGAGCAGACAAAAACTGGAACATGTCGTGAAACAGGACATGATTTGCGGAAAGACAGATAGAGGATGACACCGGGAAAAGATTCTTGACAGTCTGGTGTCATGGCACGTAAGGGAGTCAACACACGAATTGATCCATGCCAGTCGGAGATCGCAATTTGTAGAGAGGCATGATCGCCCACGCCAGACGGCAAGGCACTGGATGATGATGATGATGATGATGATGAATTTGGGAAAGATGATCAACCTTGAAGGCAAGACTGTGTCATCGTGTTTAGATTGTAAACGGAACACACTCCCTGGTGTCACCAGGTGCCCATAAAAAGAAGCCAAGAACAGCAAGACTGTACACTAGCCATACATGGCGTAAGAGGCGAATGAGAAGGGTTGGTGTGAGACTGACTACCTAGTATCGTAGACAATTCTTTCTTCAAAATCCTGCCAATCATTAACACCTCTACAGAGGGATTGGTATGAGATGCTGGGAATTATGCTCTATTTTGAGATGAAATGAAGAAGAAGAGAAGAAAAAGAGGAAGAGTTGAGTTAAAAGTCGAAATCACTGCAAACGGGACAAATGTGTGTGTGTGTGTGTGTGTGTGTGTGTGTGTGTGTGTGCGTGCGTGCGTGCGCGCGTGCTTGTGTGTGTGTTTGTGTTTGTGTGAACAGTCCCATGACCGCCGGTTGCATTCTACAATCCTGTCCAACTTACAGTATTGAACGTAAACAAACATGATATACATATGCTGATATGCTGTATGCAGCTAAATATATCAGGCAATAAATCGTGCAGCATATTATTTATGGCTTCTGTGTTTAAATCCCCTAAAGGAATACATTGTTCTGAAAATATGACAGCAGCCAACTTCACGTCGCCAGAACTGTACAGGAATTTCAAGAACTGAAAACAAATCATTGCTTTTATTAAGCGTTATTATCGCGGATATTTGAGTGTTTAACGAGGCAGAAGAAGACGATCAGATATCATCTCCGCAACGAAGGTCAGCTATAATGGATCTTATTGCATTGTATTTAAACCAAGAATAATCTGTTCAACCATTTTGGATCACAATTTGATGACTACGAAGGAAGCGGAGGAGGAGAAGGTGGGTGGGAAAAAGAAGCATGTACATTTGCCCTGAGTTGGAGAAGGACAAGTATAGAAGTACTGTATTGGTCACCCCAACTGTTGTCAAACTGTCAGTATATCAGTCTGTCTGCACATTTCAGCCGTGACTATACTCTATACTCCAACAGTAATATGTTAGTTGCCAGGAAATGCAATCTAACGACTAAATGTAATGGCAGGGTGGACTGGGCCCTAAGTCTTGACTGGCAACTGATCTACGATTGAAGCTCCGACAGGAGGATAGAGCATTGCTTTGCTGATACGGCAGCTTGTGCAGCTTTTACATGGGCAACATGTCATATGCTCTCTTCAATTCAGCATTAGTTTTGTGCTAGGGAGAGGTCATTCGGTACCGCCATGGGTTGTAGTTATTATGCCTTTTCTTGGAAGCACAATGTAACAAACTACCATCTAACAAAGACAGCAAGATACCATTATTATGATGGATGTTATTTACCGTTATTATGATGTTATTTTATTTGCTACATATTCTCATAATTTTATTCTCATCAATGTCTTCTCTTTAGCAACAGCCCTCTATTGAACTAGAGGATTCGAACCGGTAATTCAACGACAGAAGCCTTCATTTCTAACTGAGTCCTTCTTTATAACTATTCAATATGATGGTCAGAGTACCCCCGATACCCACCCCCTCACGCTCGGCTGATCCGCCTAGAAGAGGGGCCGCCCATGTATCGAATGCTGGGATACGCCGATGAGAACAACATAATGTCCGACCTGTGTGACTGTAATTCCCCCAGGATTCATCGGGCCTTTCGCCACCGCCAGACTTCCGCCCAACCAGTCAGTCCCCTTTGGATTAGCCCGGAATGGACTACCCGCCTCTCCTTTTCCATACACCACGGTCTATTTTGACGACCATTTTGCCTCATGCTCCGAACTCTACACCCCTTGCCACCGTTTGGACCTAACACCTCTGCCGAAACCTCGACCGGAAGAGGTGTTGATACCGGAAATGGCCGTTCCGGGAACTGGGATGCAGAGTCGCGTGACCAACAGCGGGTTTTTGTACCGACAAGGTCTTCCTCCGCCACGATTCTGCACGGCGTCGGACGTGAGTTGGAGAGCTCTCAATATGCATTCCGGCCACTATATTGTGTGAATAGATTATGTGGTATTCACATTCTCAAATACTTGGTTTACAATGTTGTCCTTCGACATTTCTAGCTCATTATGCATAATATCAATTATGTTTTGAGGTTGCTTGCTTTGAACTCAATCGTAGTCCACACACGTGCTTCTACTACTTTGTTGCTACCATTAATGAGAGTACTGGACTAATTTTGCTTGAGGGTTTACAGTCTCTAATACCAGTGACCCTCGTCATCAGGCGAAACCACTCCGATTTCTGCCGTACTTGTAATTTATTTCTCAAGAAATGGACGAGAAGTCAATATTTAAGTCCAACTGACCGGTGCGATGAACGAACCCACTACACCGCTGTCATAACACCAAATTTACGCGAGATAAACCTCCCAGCCACGTGGGACTCTTCTGAATGTTGGATCTATTCGTTTCTTGGTATGTAACAATTCGTTAAAAACGCCTAGTTTTACATGCTGGCGGTAGGCGACCACACCCACTTTTTGCGCACTCGCACGGGTGTTCACGAATATCCTAGAAATAACCAACCAGCCAACCAGTTTATCAAGCAGCCAAGCAAAAATTCAACCAACCAGCAAACCAGTTTATCAAGCAACCAAGCAATCATAAAGCGAACCAGCTTATCAAGTAACCAATCAATCATTCAAACAACTAGCTTATCAAGCAGCCAAGCAACAATACAACCAACCAGCTTATCAAGTAACTATTCAGCCAACCAGTTTATCAAGTAACCAAGCAATCATTCAAACAACCAGCTTATCAAGTAACTATTCAGCCAACCAGTTTATCAAGCAGCCAAGCAATAATTCAGCCAAACAGCTTATCAAGCAACCAAGCAATAATTCAACCAATCAGCGAACCAGTTTATCAAGCAACAAAGCAATAATTAAACAAACCAGCTTATCAAGTAACCAACAACCATTCAACCAATCAGCTTATGAAGCAGCCAAGCAATCATTAAGCGAACCAGCTTATCAAGCAACCAAGCAATCACTCAGTCCACCAGCTAACCAGCTTATCTGGCAGCTAAGCAATCATTCAACACACCAGCCAACCAGCTTATTAAGCAATCATTCAACCACCAGCCAACCCACTTATCAAGCAACCAAGCGATCATTTCACCAAACATCTAACCAAGCTACCAAGGAAGTATCCTAAAGATAAATTTGGCGACCTGAACAACACACAAGTGATGTAAGATTGTTGCCCACTTTATGAGATGTGTTGTGTCCTCCTTTACACCGTTAGTCGTTAGCCTCAATAATCCGTTCCGCGTCTTTTTGCAGGTGGTTACGATCAACCCCCGGGTTGATTTTCGTGTTGGTATATGAGCCGGTCGTTCAGAAAGCAATGGCAAACTACTGAACGTAAAACTTGCAAAGACATCAAAAACAGCAGTAAAATTGCTGGTGTTGAAAGCGATGTCCGCCCGGGAAGGTTAACCCGGTCAACAAATGCCCGCAGAAGTCGGATGTGTCGGCCTAACGGCGTAAGAACGCAGGTCTGCTGTAAGCAGGCACAACGCAATCACGTCCTAAAAAACTCTTCGAATGAACGCAGCAGAATAAGAAGAAAAGAAGAAGAAGAAGAAGAAGACGACGACGAAGAAGAAGAAGACAGCGATGTCATGTAAATAGGATATGCAAAAACAAAAGTTTACCATTAACCGGCGCTGTGGCGAAGGCGTAACGAACGCAGTTTATAATCCCTCATACTGCGTTCGAAACACAGCTGCTGGTGATTTTCATACAGTGGTCTGAGTGCCGTTCGTTCAGAAAGCAATGCCAAAATACTGAACGTAAACTTGCCAAGAAAACACGATCAGAACAAACAAAAATAGAGGAAGACATGAAAAAAGAAGAAGAAACAGAAATGAACGGTATGGGAAGGGCATGGACAGAGCTGCATCGGAAAGCCAACGACACGGGGACTTGGAATGAGTTGGACGAGCACCTTTGCCCTATGGCCCAATGGTGGATAGAAGGCTAAAGAAGAAGAAGAAGAAGAAGAAACTCAAGTTCAACTCTTCCTATCCCATATAAAGCAAAACGTGCATCTCGTTCAACCCGCTTTCTCAGCGTTGGTTAGAATTTAGATGGTTCCCAAAATATTACTTTAGCATAGTGCTGGGAATATATTAAATTCAACGCTCTCCGCCAATAAGGTTTTAATGTGGGCAAATGTGGACCAAACTGAACAGCGCTTGTTGAGTCAGCGTGTGTCTGGGTAGAGGGCGTTCTAGTTTGTTTACAGCGTTGCTAGGCTTTTTGCTTGTTGATGTTGAGTCAAGCTTGTAACTGAGAAATAAGAGACGGCTGGCTGGAAGAACTTCTCAACTGTGTTTCCGTAGCAGTTTGAGCAGTGGATATATTTCTGAGTGTTGTAGAATTAGGTAAGTGGAAATGTATTATTTCTTTACTTCGTCAGTGTGTATGCGTTCGCATGTGTGTGTGTGTGTGTGTGTGTGTGTGTGTGTGTGTGTGTGTGTGTGTGTGTGTGAGAGAGAGAGAGAGAGAGAGAGAGAGAGAGAGAGAGAGAGAGAGAGAGAGAGAGAGAGAGAGAGAGCATGCCAAAAAATATGTCAAAATAAACAATTATAAAACTATGAAACTATGAAACACCGAAGAGACAACAGCATTTCGTCTTCTTCTGGTCTCTTCGACGTTTCATCGTTTCCAACCTCAAACTCTGGCTCGGGGGGGGGGGGGGGGGGGGGTTGTTTCGAAGTGAAAACAGTGTATGCTAACGGATATAAAATTATATACTTCGTTATTGGCACTATAGAACGCCCCCTCCCCCTCCCCCCTCCCGTCGTGTCTCCACCTTACAGTGGTAGAAGGCGTTATGTGTTCCAATGACCCAAAAGAGCTATGTTGGCCGTAGCGCTGCTACTGTTAGGGTCTCCCATGTCGGACAGGCCAAGGGATTGGAACCTGACGTAGAGAGACACAAACCTGCTGCCTTGTAGGTGGACTGGGAACAGTCAAAGGTTAGGGACCAGACGGAGAGAGACACAAAGCTACTGCCTTGTAGGTAGACTAGGGAGAGTCAAAGGCTAGGAACAGATGAAGAGAGACACAAACCTGCTGCCTTGTAGGTATACTTGGGACAGCCAAAGGCTAGGGAAAGTAAACCCGATAAAAGGCTTGTCGAAGTCGAAATTGCTGAGCCACACGCTTGAGTAAACAGTGCAGCGCAACTCACTAAACGATGTTGTCAATATGGAACACTTGCTGTCGGTGCCAGTCTCTCACTTTATACGTTACTAAGTCTAGTGTGAAAACTTCTGCACGGTCCGATGTGTGTGTGTGTGTGTGTGTGTGTGAGTGCGTGCGCGCGCGCGCGCGCGTTTTGTTTTGCCTTGTGTTCCTTCGCGTTGAACACAAGCATAGTCTATACACGTGTTACTACTTTGTAGCATTGATATTTGAGTGTGGATTAGCTTTCCTTATTACCAGCGTCCCACGCCATCAGGAGAACCTACTTCCACTTCTGAGGTACTTGTAATTTACGTCCTCAAGTCAAGGACGAGAAGTCAACATTTTAGTCCAACTGACAGGTGTAGAGGTTGAACCCGCTACCTGGGTATTAGCACACCGGGAATTTACGAACGAGTGCTCTTATCTATTTGGTCATGCTGATCTCCGTGTGTTTGTTATTTGACCCTGGTTAGTTAAGTCAACAGAGCATCCACATAGCACATCCAACTATTAGTCTATAAGAGCTCAGAGTTCAGACGCTCCCATCAGTTTATTTGACCTATGCTTGCTTACTATGTCGGCGGGGTCTGTATCTTAGGGATTTTACTGAACGTAAAGTTGCTTAGAGCATCACAAACAGGCAATAAGTGCTTGGGGTTGATTGCAACGTCTTGTAAAGGATATGGAACAAACTTCTAGGTTCAAATAAAATTGTTAGACCTATAGTGCTATTTCAATGGTTCTATGCGAATTCTGGTCACATTCCATTGTTGGGGGTTCAGGGGAATGATTGACCTGGGTAATGAGGACTACATGTTTAGGGATGTGGAGTTGCGCATGCGTCAAGTACACTTGTTCCCGCAGCCAGGTGCTGTCGTAATTTGGATGGCTTGGTCACGTGGTATGGTCGAGACAAAAACGTAGAAATGCTGATCCACGGCTTTGGTGATCGAGTGAGATGGTGAATCAAGACCGCCCACGCTTATCGTCATGCACATGATGAATGAATTACATTTTCACACGGAAAAATCAGTGTTCAGTAATGAATATTCTCCGTGGTGCACGAGGAATTTCCTGATGAGAAGCACGTCACTAAGTGGAAAGGAAGTGTTCAGAATTTATGTGCATTACTGTAAAACAAGTTTGTTAGTGTTCATTCAATAAATTTTCAAGAAAACATCAAAGAAATGTCACCGCTTTCTATGATTTCAGTTACAGTTTGACCTATCGAAGACATATTCCTTGGGTGGGAGTAAATATAAGAAGGCAGGGAAAAAATTGCATAATGACAACATATACTTTTAAAAAAGGCAAACATTTGTGAATGCACTATGGTGAAGATTGTCCTTAATGACTTGTTGGCGTTCGTTTTCAGATAGTCGTGAAATTTCAAGCACACATACTGGGTCTTTTGTCTCAGCGGCCTTTTTATACCGAGTATACTGCCACAACTCGTATACATTTTCAGGGCCATAGCCGTTGGAAAACGTGTTGCATGTGTAACTTCATTGTTTTCACGTAGTCTGTACTAAAACCTGTGGGTTGAATAATGCACTTTCCATTCCAGCAGCCATTCGCTCTCTACCTCATGACGGGGAAAATCCATCCCCAGATTTTTCCCCAGCTTCTCAACATCAGTACATACAGGGTATTTGTAACTCTCACTACACTTTGTATGTAGAACAAAATTGAAAAATGAAGTACATTATATCATCAAAAAATGTGCTAACAGTTAATTAAATTAGTTATAATAGTCACTGCTATGGTCTAACGCTGTTTTGGGGAAGTACCAATGAATTATTCATTATAACGTGTTGGAAACGTCCACCATAGCTTCAAGACATGGCTGTTTACGTCTCTTCATATTGCCAAATACTTTCTGCAACGTGTCTGTTGTTTCGAGTGCATAGAATTACCCAACCAGACGACAGCCTTTTGCTGCCTAATGCTACACGATGGACTGTGGAGCACATTTTTTAAAGACATCATGTACTTCATTTTTAAATGTGTTCTAGATACACATCTTGCTTATGACCGAGAAGTTTTCCGGACGGTTCTTATGGAAACGAGGTTCTGCAAGGGACAAGCTACTGAATTAATGTTCTACATACAAAGTGTAGTGAGACTTTACAAACACCCGGTATAATGGTGGTGCATTTTTAATGTGCTTCAGTACAGTTGACGTCTGAACGTGTATAATGAAAAAGCAATGAAGATCTAAAGAACAAAAAGGGGTGTTTTCTTTAATGACGTAATCAAAATGTGTTGACTTTTAGTGCTTCTGTTACGGGAAGTTGTTTGCCGGAATCACAGGTTAACAGAGGATTTAGAAGTCAACAGTGTCTGTGTGGACAAAGACATTTTACTTAAAACAAAAGAAAGGTTCACCAAGAACATGTAAACTTTCACAAGTAAACAAGTAAAGGTTAATTTTACACACTTTAGACGATTAGGGCATATGGTAAAAGAAAAAAAAAACAACAACGTAAAGGCTAAAGGCCCTTTCACAAGCCACATTCATTAGGCACATTGGCGGCACTCTTCCGAAATACGGTCCCAAATTATTTGTTGTAAAAAATATCCCTTACAGGGCCTCATTAGATGATAGACTGCATCTAACTGAACTGGGATATGTCACATTTATTAATTACGGAAGCAGATATATAATATTAATTGCGTTTGCAAGTAGAATACAAGCAAGTGCTATTGTTGTGTAATGTATTTATTGAAATAAAGTATCATGTAATTGAATGTGTTGTCGATCACTTCCGGCTGAGTGTGTAGTGGACTGCTAGATCGATCGATGGATGCAATGAATGCTTCTTTGCCAGGAGGGCCCTCACTGTCGTCTGTAGCACAATCTATTGATATACACTTCGACGACAGTGAGGGCCTCCTTGCCCAGAAACATTTATTGCATCCATCGATCGGTCTAGCAGTCCAACACACTCAACCAGAAATGATCGTCAACACATCGCCCCTGAATCAGCATATCGCCCTGGAACGAGCTTAATCACGTAACGAGGCCATGTAAGGGATACTTTTTACAATAAATAATTTGGGACCGTTATTCGGAAGAGTGCCCACATTGGCCATACGATGCTGGACTCATATTTGTATTGAGCAGTCTGCAGTCTGCAACATGGAACTATATGATGCCCTAAATATTGATGGTCATGACATACCGGAGATTCGGTATGCTGATGATACAGTATTGCTATCCACAACACAGAATGGTATAGAAAAGCTAATAACCTAAGCCCAATTGAATAGTGAAAATCATAGCAAAAACAAAGATAATGCATACATACAAAACTACTATGGAGAAAGAAATATACGTTAATGAGGAAAAATTGGAGGTGATGGAACATTTTGAATATCTTGGGTCATTGATTACCAAGAATGGTGACACAATGAAAGAAGAAGACGAATAGCTATTATTGCTCTTCAAAGACTAAAACAACTGAATAAATTGTGGAGAGGGACAGATAGAACTACAAAAATCAGATTTTTAAGAGCATGCATCTTTCCTATTGCAACATGCACCTGTGAGACCTGGACACTTACTAAACAAACTGAACAGTGCATAAATGCCTTTGAATATAAATGTTATAGATGAGTTCTAAGAATATCTTGGATACAGAAAAGAACAAATGCATCCATACTTCAACAGCTGAATATTGAAGAAGGTTGGCTGTTAAAGACGATAAAACAAAGAAAATTGAAATATTTTGGTCACTTGAAACGTCACGTAAGTTTGGAGAGAACAATAATGGAGGGGTATATACCCGGGAAGAGAGGAAGAGGAAGGCTAAAAAGAAGATGGGTGCAGGATGCCGTAGATGATCTCCAGATGGGTGTATCGAACGTGGGACATCTTTCTTATGATAGAGAAGTTTTCGGGAAGGTTGTTATGGGAGCGAGGTTCTGTAAAGGACATGCTGCTGAATGAATGAACAAATCTGCAATCGGTGGGTGACGTGCTCAGTAACAAACCGACACCTGTATTTCCCCAGACATGTCCTTACACCCATGGTAGGCTGAGGCCACCAGGAAACCAATCCACCCCGAGACGGATTGAACACATGACCATTGGGTCGGCAGGAAAGTGTCTTGCCACTTAGCTACGGCGGATGTAAGAACATAATGGTCTAGACCCACATCTGTATAGACTATACGGCGCTCCATAGATGATGTAGTTAATATGATGCCGACCGCCTTAATTTCCCAAAACATATTCTAGTACCCATTTTTGGCTAAGTCAACCTGGGAGCTGAGGTCAGTTTTGAAAATTTGCCTTATGCAGACCGCTTTGCGTTGGTGTTTATAAAATGGTATGAGCGCCTGTCGTTCAGAAAGCAATGGGAAACTACTGAACGTAAACTTGCCAAGAAATCGCAAACAGCCAAACAATGCTAGAGTTGACTGCCTGATGCACATTCTGACATGACCACTGGCCCAGCAGTCCAGCGTCTAGCGACTACATTAAAACTACTCCCACAGATTAACTAAATGTAAGGTATTTATTAACACATTTTCACCAAACTGTCACCCGGTTCTTCTTTTCTGCCCCATAGAATACCAATATCGGCTGTGACGTCACCAGTCATGTCCAATTTTGGGATCTCACAGTTCGCGCCTCCCGTGGATACACCAACTAGGCTAGAGGATAGACCACCCATCGCCAGAAGCGGTGGATCTTTCATAGCTACACAGAAAGGATGGCCTCCATTCGTACCTGGATACTTCGGCCCGTTCTCGCTGCCTCCACGAAGAGAATCCGCAATCTTGGACCTGAAAGAGAAAAGGGATGGAAAGGACGCAAGGTGCGGAAATCCACGATGGGCAGAAGCGTCTTGGCCTCTTCCATACCACACTCTATACTTCGATCCCCAAGTAGAAGGCGATTGGATACACTTTGAAAGATTTATGCCACCAGGTCAAATGGTCCGCAAACCTTGGCCCCAGGAAGACAAAGAAGAGCTACGTTTTCCCGAGCGCGACATTGCTAGTCCGGAATACCTGAACCGGGGAAATTACTGCGGGTATCATTACTTACCCAATTACCCTACCCGTCGAATTGTTGGAGATCCGAACGCTCCGTGGAATAAGAAAGGAGAGTTCGTTTACCAGTCCTGGGCGGAAGTTCTCAAAGATGTAGATATTTGACTTTTGGGACTCTCCTTTGGTCTGCGATGAGGGAACACCAAGACGAACACAGTCAACGTTCTTCATTAGCAGCGTAATGTTTGACAATACAGAAACACTGTGATTTTATTTGCTTACTTAACGCCTATGTTTAGAATGTTCTAGAGTTGTACAAAGTGATGTGTAAATGTGACATAGTCGTCATTATTTATTGAAAGGCAACGACTTATAACTTAGGTTTGTCTAAGCAATGCAGTGTCTGACCCTTTTTAACATTGTTTTTATGTGTCCCCAAGCAATGTCCTTCTATTGATCTGTGATGTGCTAGGGCCATATCATTTTGTGGGCTCGAATTCACGGATGAGCATAGCCTCGAGCCCAGGCGTCGACGCCTCGTCCGACCGCGCTCATGACATCATCAGAGTAGACCCCGATCACCTACGCTAACAAGCCAGCTATAAAATTTGACTGGCTTAAATGTAAACAGTCTTGCACTGCACACTGACAGCTTATGCCCACACTGGGTGCTCTTCAATTGAACACGTGTAATGTATACAGAAACGGGAATTGTTGCTGTAGGGTTAAAGTAGTGGTGGAAAACAAATGGGTTTGAGGACGAAGCTATGAGTAGCGGTAACGGGAAAAGAGGTAACGACACGAAGTCCTTTTTTGCATGGAAAAACATAGTGTGGGCTGTAGCAATTATAGCAAAGAGAAACATCATGATATCATTGTGAAATTATATTATCGAGAATCATCATGATAATTTGAAGAAATTACAGTATCCATATTACAATATAGAGAAGCATCATTATAGCGTGAGCAAATATTATTATCTTCTTCTTCTTCTTCTTCTTCTTCTTCTTCTTCTTCTTCTTCTTCTTCTTCTTCTTCTTCTTCTTCTTCTTCTTCTTCTTCTTCTTCTTCTTCTTCTTCTTCTTCTTCTTCTTCTTCTTCTTCTTCTTCTTCTTCTTCTTCTTCTTCTTCAGCGTTCCGAGCCATTGAGGTTCTTTGCTGCATAAATATAGCATAAATAAATTATATTATCGAGAAACACCACGATAACATGGAGAAACATCATTGCGGTACGGAGAAACATAATTATAGTACGGAGATAAATCATTATAGTATGCAGACACACCATTATATCATAGACATACATTATTATAGCACGTAGAAACATCATTATGGCATTATAGTATGAGGAAAATATGAATTGGAGAAACATAATTATAGTATGGGGAAACATTATTATAGCAATGTGGAACATCATTTTGCATGGAGAAACCTAATTATAACATGTGGTTACATCGTTATAGCATAGAGAAACATAATTATAACATGGAGTAACATCATTATAGCATGGATAAATATCATTATAGCATAGAGTAACATCATTATAGCACGGGGAAATATCATTATAGCACGGATAAACATCATTATAGCATAGAGAAACGTAATTATAACATGAAGTAACATCATTATAGCATGGAGAAATATCATTATAGCGTAGAGAAACATCAATAAAGCATGGAGAAACATAATTATAACATGAAGTAACATCATCATAGCATGGAGAAATATCATTACAGCATAGAGAAACATCACCATAGCACGGACACACATTATAGCATAGAGAAACGTAATTATAACATGTAGAAACATCATTATATCATAGAAAAACATAATTATAGCGTGGAGAAATATAACATAGAAAGAAACGTCATTATAGCATGGAGAAATATCATTATAGCACAGAGAAACATCATTATAACACGGAGAAACATAATTATAACATAGAGTAACATCATTATATCATGGAAAAATATCATTACAGCACAGAGAAACATCATTATAACACGGAGAAACATAATTATAACATAGAGTAACATCATTATATCATGGAAAAATATCATTACAGCACAGAGAAACATCATTATAACACGGAGAAACATAATTATAACATAGAGTAACATCATTATATCATGGAAAAATATCATTACAGCACAGAGAAACATCATTATTTTATGGAGAAATATCGTTAAAGCACGGAGAAACATCATTATAGCACGGATCAATATAATTATATAATGGAGTAACATCATTATGTCTTGGAGAAATATCATTATAGCACAGAGAAACATAAATATAGCATGGAGTAACATCATTGTAGCACGAAGAAACATCATTATAACATGCAATAAACATCACAATAACATGAAGAAACATCGATACATGAATAAATAAGCAGTCTTTAATAGCAAGGGAGCCTGGGCACCCAGTGGCTAGCACACTTCCCTGTCGGCGGCCCCGTGCACATGGGTACGAATCCCCTTCTAGGTGAGAGTTTCGGTCACTGACCTGGACTCCTAGGTCAAGGGGGCATAAAGTGGGCGCCAGAAAATGACCTGGGAAGTAAAGACAGCCTATGCTGTACTGTTCACGTCATCATTGAGTGCCGATTTGAGGCTAGCACCAAATGTCCAGAATATCTCGAGAGATGTGATAGCGCCCTTTGATTACTTACAGGCCATCGGCGTTCTACTGACCCAATCGCCAATGAGCTATCTCTAGTACAAGCAGCGCACCATACGTGATCAGATTTTGTCATTATTTGTCCATCATGGCGGGTTATTTCATCTTTCACAATTGGTATACAATGTTGGAGCGTATATTAGTCCACCCCCGCCGTTCATTCTCTCCAGGAAATGGTATAATCTTCATTAACTACAATGATGGAGCGTATATTAGTCCCTCACAGCGGCATCATTCTATCTAGGAAATGGTATAGTCTTAATTAACTACAGTGTTAGAGCGTATATTAGTCCTTCTCTGTGGCATCATTCTCTCTAGGAATTGGTATAGTCTTCATTAACAACAATGTTTGAGCGTATATTAGTCCCTCCCCGCGACATCATTCTCTTCAGGAAATGGTATAGTCTTCATTAACTACAATGCTAGAGAGTATATTAGTGCATCCCAGTGGCATCATTTTCTCCAGGAAATGGTATGGTCTTAATTAACTACAGTGTTGGAGCGTATATTAGTCCTTCCCCGTGGCATCATTCTCTCTAGGAATTGGTATAGTTTTCATTAACATCAATGTTGGAACATATATTAGTCCTTCCCCGCAGCATCATTCTCTCCAGGAAATGGTATAGTCTTCATTAACTACAATGTTGGAGCGTATATTAGTCCTTCTCTGTGGCATCATTCTCTCTAGGAATTGGTATAGTCTTCATTAACAACAATGCTAGAGAGTATATTAGTGCATCCCCGTGGCATTATTTTCTCCAGGAAATGGTATGGTCTTAATTAACTACAGTGTTGGAGCGTATATTAGTCCTTCCCCGTGGCATCATTCTCTCTAGAAATTTGTATAGTTTTTATTAACATGAATGTTGGAACATATATTAGTCCTTCCCCGCAGCATCATTCTCTCCAGGAAATGGTATAGTCTTCATTAACTACAATGTTGGAGCGTATATTAGTCCCTCCTTGCGGCACCAATCTCTCCAGGAAATGGTATAGTCTTCATTAACTTATGTTTGAATGTATATTGGTCAAACGCTATCCTACCAATCTTTCCAGGCTAAAATGGTATATTTTTCATTAACTACAATGTTTGAGCGTATACTGGGGACTCCCTGCCGCACCAGTCTCTCCAGGCTACGATCGTATATTCTTCAATCACTATAATGTTTGAATGTATGTTGATTTAAGTCGGTGTGATTTCCCATCAAACATATTTGCTCCGTATTGTGACATGGAAATAAATATAACCCAAAAAAATTTTTGTTAAAACGGAAATTTTTTTTTTTTCCTTTTTTTGTTTTTTTTTTTTCCTTTGGGGTTTTTTTACCCCGGATTTTTTAACAACAAAAATAGAGGAAGGACATGAAAAAAGAGAGAGAAAAGAAATGAAACAGTTAATAGGTACAAGGGCATGGACAGAGCTAGCATCGCGAAAGCCTAAGCGACACGAGAGGACTTTAGGAATGAGATTGACGAGCACCTATGCCCTATGACAATGGTGAGATAGAATGGCATACAGATAGAAGGACAGAGAAACTCCAAGTTGCAACTTCTCCCTATCCCCATATAAAGCAAAACGTGCACTCTCGTTCAACCCGCTCTTCTCAGCGTTGGTTAGAATTTAACATGGTTTCCCAAAATAATGACTTTGCGATTAATGCTCGGGAATATACTTAAATTCAACGCATTTCTTCCGCCAATAAGGTTTTATGTAGGGAGCAATGGGGCGACCAAACTGAAACAGCGCTGTTGATTGTCAGCGTGACGTCTCTGGGTATGAGAAGGGCGATGCTAGTTTGTTCACAGCCGTTGCTGCTTGTTGCGTGTTGATGTTGACGCTCGAGCCTTGTAAAAAAACTGAGAAAACGAGATCGGCTGGCTAGGAAGAACTTTCATCTGATGTTTCGATAGGCAGTTTTTTGAATGCAGTGGTGGATAATATTGTCTGAGTGTGGTGTAGCAATTAGCGTAACTGGAATGAATTAATATTTCTTTACTTCGTACAGTGATGTATTGCGTTGTCATCTGTCAGTGTGGATTGTGTGGACGTGACAAAATGTAGTGTGTCGTGGCGTGCGGGCGTGCCGTGCCGTGTGTGCGTTGTGTCGTGTGTGCTTGTGTTTGTGTGTGTGCCCCCTTGTGAGAGACGAGGAGAGAGAGCGAGAGAAGAGAGGAGAGAGAGCATGCCAAAAATTATGTCAAAATAAACAATTATAAAACTATGAAACTACGAAACACCGAAGAGACAATAGCATTTCTCCTTCTTCTTTTTCTTCTTCTTCTTCTTCTTCTTCTTCTTCTTCTTCTTCTTCTTCTTCTTCTTCTTCTTCTTCTTCTTCTTCTTCTTCTTCTTCTTCTTCTGGTTTCTTCGGCGTTTCATCGTTTCCAGCCTCAAGCTCTGGCTAGGGGGGTTCGAAGTGAAGACAGTGTACGCTAACGGATATAAAATTATATGCTTCGCTATTGGCACTAAAGAACTCCCCCACCCACCCCCCTCTCGTCGTGTCTCCACCTTACAGTGGTAGAAGGGGTTGTGTGTTCCAATGACCACACAGAGCTATGCTGGCTGTAGCGCTGCTACTGTTAGTGTCTCCCATGTCGGACAGGCCAAGGGATAGGAACCTGAAGTAGAGAGACACAAACATGCTGCCTTGTAGGTGGACTGGGAACAGTCAAAGCCTAGGGAGCAGACGAAGAGAGACACAAACCTGCTGCCTTGTAGGTAGACTAGGTTCAGTCAGAGACTAGGAACAGACGAAGAGAGACACAAATCTGCTGCCTTGTAGGTAGACTAGGGGCAGTCAGAGACTAGGAACAGACGAAGAGAGACACAAATCTGCTGCCTTGTAGGTAGACTAGGGACAGTCAAAGACTTGGGAAAGTAAACCCGATAAAAGGCTTGTCGAAGTCGAAAGTGCTGAGCCACCGGCTTGAGTAAACAGTGCAGCACAACTCACTAAATGATGTTGTCAATATGGAACACTTGCTGTCAGTGCCGGTCTCTCACTTTATACGTTACTAAGTCTAGTGTGAACACTTCTGCACGGTCCGACATGTGTGAGTGTGTGTGTGTGTGTGTGTGTGTGTGTGCGCGTGCGTGCGTGCGTGCGTGCGCGCGCGCGTTTTATTTTGCCTTGTGTTCCTTCGCGTTGAACACAAGCATAGTCTATACACGTGTTACTACTTTGTAGCATTGATATTTGAGTGTGGATTAGCTTTCCTTATTACCAGCGTCCCACGCCATCAGGAGAACCTACTTCCACTTCTGAGGTACTTGTAATTTACGTCCTCAAGTTGCCTCGAAGCTGCCCTGGCCGGCAAACATCGAAGTATCCTCAACTCGTCAATAAAGGCTAGAGCAACGAAGGACAACAAATCAAATCCGTGTCCTTACCTGAACAAGAACGTGATAATGGCAACTCAAGTCCGCAGAACGCTTTCAGAATGTTATTCTGCCGCAGACACTCCCTCGCAGATACATAGGCTGATCCCTATACACGGGGTCGGCGCCTATTTAATTGCTCTCCCGATGAGCTCCCAGTCCACTGCGCTCACCTTGAAGCCAAATCAACCGATTCCTCCGTTCAGACTGTAAAAATCAAATCTAGGTTTTCATCCCCGGTTAAACCACTGTTGGATAGTCATCAGCAAATCCCTCTCCGGACTCCCAGCTGCCTCACGCCCAGATCATCGCGTCCAGATGTCACCTTCACACAGATCCTCCGAAAAACACGTCCTTTCGGAATCACAGAATCACAGCGTCTCCTGTTGCCGTCCTATGACGTTTTCCACATTCTCCTTGGTTTCTTTTGTTGTCGTCCACTATTGTGTCCGTATGGGAAGATCCAGTTTTCCTCTTTATATTTTTAGTGGTAGTGCGTGCCGTCATGGCATAATGCCCCCTCCCAGATAAAAAAAATGATTTATCATTTTCCCCCCGTTATTAATATATATGTATGTATCTATATTCTATGCTCACATGTTAACTACAACTATTCTAACAATAACTGACTAGCTCTTGCTTTTCCCCCTTTACCCACCCTCAAAAAAAAGTTATATGACGGGCACGCCCACCTGTCCAAACCCCACGTTGGACGTCGTGTGGCTGATCATGGGCAATCAGACCATCTAATAAATATATTAGTCCTTACCTTGTCCTAATAGACAAGTGTGTCCTAGCTCTAGGTACTACCATGAGTTTCGGACGAGGGTAATAATGGGGTTTCCAAGTAGATCATCCTCGTTGTCGTTTATCGTTGTTGTTGTTCTTGTACAATCCATATATTTTGTTCCATACAATTTTTTTTTCTGTGGGTATAGTGACATATGTGCTCCACGAGAACCTTCAGAGATCCCTTCTATTGTGGTTATCTTGGGAACATCGACCGATGTTTCTATACCTTTATAGATCTTAATGTGCTGATGATTCGCAATATAATTCATTCTAATAGCACGTAATTCCGATGAAAACCTTTGCTTCTATAAATAATGGCTTAAAATCATAACATCAACTAGTTTTCTTAACTAATTCTTAATTAACTATCTAACAATTCTATAATTCTTTCAATTAAATACTTAATTATTGCATTTAACTACACAATTGTAAAATTAAAATGGAATAGTTCAATATTGTTCAATGTTAATAAGTTAACTTCACAATCACAAATACTTGTATGCTCGAATCCAATCAATGTCTGAACAACCAATGTCTGAACAACCAATGTCTGAACCATGAATGTCTGACCAATCGATCAATCATCGAGTTTGTAGGTATTCGCTATGGTGTAGCGCGTCATTTCCTCCATACATTCTGTCAATATGGAAAAATCACCACCATATGTATCCATATCTAACTAAATCATGTCTTTGCAATTGTACTAAATTATCTGTTTGATAATTACTGTAACATTGTTATTCAATAAGGTGCATTTTGAATTTATATTTATTAAATTTTCTAACAACTCATGAAAGAACAGAACATTAAAATATAATTAATAACTTATAACATAGAACTGTTCCTCTATTAAATTATAATCGACTGAGAATGTCTGCAAGATTATTATCCTTTCCTGGGATTCACAGATATCAAAGTTATAATCTTGTAAAAGTAAAGACCATCTATGAATTCTGGAGTTCTTAGGATGACCAGATTTGAATATCTGTAAAGGTTTGTTATCCGAAAGAATATGATAGACTAGAATCTTGCGGATCTTCAATATAGATATAGACTTGTGAAAAGTCTGAGATCTTTAACTTGTTTCAAACAATTTCAGATGTTCACCATATCTGTGACGTGGAGTTTTATGTGTGATTTTGCTTTTTGTGTAGGACGGTGCAATTCATAATGTTGGCGTGCAATTTCTTATTACGCTCAACTGACTGAAATCTGGCGGGAACTTTGTGTTGACAAACCGACAACAATGTCCGTTAACGACCCCCACGTGCCTCGAAGCTGCCCTGGCCGGCAAACATCGAGGTATCCTCAACTCGTCAATAAAGGCGACAGCAACGAAGGACAACAAATCAAATCCGAGTCCTTACCTGAACAAGAACGTGATAATGGCAACTCAAGTCCGCAGAACGCTTTCAGAATTTTATTATGCCGCAGACACAAGGACAAACCCTCGCAGATACGTAGGCTGATCCCTATACACGGGGTCGGCGCCTATTTAATTGATCTCCCGATGAGCTCCCAGTCCACTGCGCTCACATTGAAGCCAAATCAACCGACTCCTCCGTTCAGACTGTAAAAATCAAATCTAGGTTTTCATCCCCGGTTAAACCACTGTTGGATAGTCATCAGCAAATCCCTCTCCGGACTCCCAGCTGCCTCACGCCCAGATCATCGCGTCCAGATGTCACCTTCACACAGATCCTCTGAAAAACACGTCCTTTCGGAATCACAGAATCACAGCGTCTCCTGTTGCCGTCCTATGACGGTTTCTACATTCTCCTTGGTTTCTTTTGTTGTCGTCCACTATTGTGTCCGTATGGGAAGATCCAGTTTTCCTCTTTATATTTTTAGTGGTGGTGCGTGCAGTCATGGAACAAGTCAAGGACGAGAAGTCAACATTTTAGTCCAACTGACAGGTGTAGAGGTTGAGCCCGCCACCTGGGTATTAGCACACCGGGAATTTACGAACGAGTGCTCTTATCTATTTGGTCATGCTGATCTCCGTGTGTTTGTTATTTGACCCTGGTTAGTTAGTCAACAGAGCATCCTCATCGCACATCCAACTATTAGTCTATAAGAGCTCAGAGTTCAGACCCTCCCATCAGTTTATTTGACCTATGCTTGCTTACTATGTCGGCGGGGTCTGTATCTTAGGGGTTTTACTGAACGTAAAGTTGCTTAGAGCATCACAAACAGGCAATAAGTGCTTGGGGTTGATTGCAACGTCCTGTAAAGGATATGGAACAAACTTTTAGGTTCAAATAAAAATGTTAGACCTATAGTGCTATTTCAATGGTTCTATGCGAATTCTGGTCACATTCCATTGTTGGGGGTTCAGGGGAATGATTGACCTGGGTAATGAGGACAACCTGTTTAGGGATGTGGAGTTGCGCATGCGTCAAGTACACTCTTCCCGCAGCCAGGTGCTGTCGTAATTTGGATGGCTTGGCCACGTGGTATGGTCGAGACAAAAACGCAGAACTGATCCACGACTTTGGTGATCGAGTGAAATGGTGAATCATGACCGTCCACGCTTATCGTCATGGCACATGATGAATGAATTACATTTTCACACGGAAAAATCAGTGTTCAATAATGAATATTCTCTGTGGTGCACGGGGAATTTACTGATGAGAAGCACGTCACTAAGTGGAAAGGAAGTGTTCAGAATTTACGTGCATTACTGTAAAACAAGTTTGTTAGCGTGAATTAAATACATTTTCGAGAAAACATTAAAGAAATGTCACCGCCTTCTATGATTTCAGTTACAGTTTGACCCATCGAAGACATATTCCTTGGGTGGGAGTAAATATAAGACGGCAGGAAAAATTGCATAATGATGCAACATATACTTTTAAAAACGGCAAACATTTGTGAATGCACTATAGTCACATAGTGAGGATTGTTCTTAATAGCTTGTTGGCGTTCGTTTTCAGATAGTGGTGACATTTCAAGCACACATACTGGGTGTTTTGTCTCAGCGGCCTTTTTATACCGAGTATACTGCCACAACTCGTATACATTTTCAGGGCCATAGCCGTGTGAAAACGTGTTGCACGTGTAACTTTCATTGTTTTCACGTAGTCTGTACTAAAACCTGTGGGTTGAATAATGCGCTTTCCATTCCAGCAGCCATTCGCTCTCCACCTCATGACGGGGAAAATCCATCCCCACATTTTTTCCCAGCTTCTCTCACTACACTTTGTGTGTAGAACACAATTGAAAAATTAAGTACATTATATCATCAAAAAATGTGCTAAAAATTCATTAAATTAGTTACAATAATCACTGCTATAGTCTAACGCTGTTTTGGGGAAGTACCAATGAATTATTCATTATAACGTGATGGTAACGTCCACCATAGCTTCAAGACATGACTGTTTACGTCTCTTCATATTGTCAAATACCTTCTAAGGCGTGTCTGTTGTTTCGAGTGCATATAATTACCCAACCAGACGACAGCCATTCGCTGCATAATGCTACACGATGGACTGTGGAGCACATTTTTTAAAGACATCATGTACTTCATTTTTAAATGTGTTCTAGAAACACATCTTGCTTATGACTAAGACGTTTTCCGGACGGTTGTTATGGAAAGAGGTTCTGCAAGGGACATGCTCCTGAATTAATGTAAGACTTCACAAACACCCGGTATAATGGTGGTGCGTTTTTAATGTGCTTCAGTACAGTTGACGTCTGAACGTGTATAATGAAAAAGCAATGAAGATCCAAACAACAAAATGGGGTATTTTCTTTAATGACGTAATCAAAATGTGTTGACTTTTAGTGCTCCTGTTACTGAAAGTTGTTTGCCGGAATCACAGGTTAACAGAGGATTTAGAAGTCAATAGTGTCTGTGTGGACAAAGAAATTTTACTTAAAACAAAAGACAGGTTCATCAATAACATGTAAACTTTCACATTAAGTAAGTAAACAAGTAAAGGTTAATTTTACACACTTTAGACGATTAGGGCATATGGTAAAAGAAAAAAAAAAACGTAAAGGCCCCTTCACAAGCCACATTCATTAGGCACATTGGCCATGGATCATCTTCCTAATAACGGTCCCAAATTATTTGTTGTAAAAAATATCCCTTACAGGGCCTCATTAGTTGATAGACTGCAAGAGGAATGCTAACTGCGGAAGAAGGGGGGAAGGGGGGGGGGGCACTGCATTTATTAATTACGGAAGCAGACATATAATATTAATTGCTTTTGCAAGTAAAGACAAGCAAGCGCTATTGTTGTGTAATGTATTTATTGAAATAAAGTATCATGTAATTGAATGTGTTGTCGATCACTTCCGGCTGAGTGTGTAGTGGACTGCTAGATCGATCGATGGATGCAATGAATGCTTCTTTGCCAGGAGGGCCCTCACTGTCGTCGGTAGCACAAGCTATTGATATACACTTCGACGCCAGTGAGATCTCCGGGCCCAGAAACATTTATTGCACCCATCGATCGGTCTAGCAGTCCAACACACTCAACCAGAAGTGATCAACAACACATCGCCCCTGAATCAGTATATCGCCCTGGAACGAGCATAATCACCTAACGAGGCCATGTAAGGGATACTTTTTACAATACATAATTTGGGACCGTTATTCGGAAGAGTGCCCACATTGGCCATACGATGCTGGACTCATATTTGTATTGAGAAATCTGCAGTCTGCAACAGGGAACTATATGATGCCCTAAATATCGATGGTCATGACATACCGGAGATTTGGTATGCTGATGATACAGTATTGCTATCCACAACACAGAATGGTTTAGAAAACCTAATAACCTCAAACAGTGCGGGCTGTTGGCTTGCCGATACTCCTGTCTATTCCATTGTTCACATAGGGCAGTGAGGAGAATTTTTGTGATATTCACTGGCACAGGAACGGAGCAATATGGGGACAACCCGTTGCCGTGAAGTTGGAACCGCGACTAACTAACTAACTAACTAACTAACTAACTAACTAACTAACTAACTAACTAACTAACTAACTAACTAACTAACTAACTAACTAACTAACCTCAACCCTATTGAATAGTGAAAATCACAACGTATATCTTAACATAGCAAAAACAAAGATAATGCATACAGATAAAACTACTATGGAGAAAGAAATATACGTTAATGAGGAAAAATTGGAGGTGGTGGAACATTCTGAATATCTTGGGTGACACAATGAAAGAAGTTAAAAGACGAATAGCTATTGCTCTTCAAAGACTAAAACAACTAAATAAATTGTGGAGAGGGACAGATAGAACTACAAAAATCAGATTTTTACGAGCATGCATCTTTCCTATTGCAACAAGCACCTGTGAGACCTGGATACTTACTAAACAAACTGAACAGTGCATAAATGCCTTTGAATATAAATGTTATAGATGATTTCTAAGAATATCTTGGATACAGAAAAGAACAAATGCATCCATACTTCAACAGCTGCATATTGAAGAAGGTTGGCTGTTAAAGATGATAAAACAAATAAAATTGAAATATTTTGGTCACTTGAAACGTCACGAAAGTTTGGAGAGAACAATAAGGGGTGGGGGGGGGGGTAATATGCCCGGGAAGAGAGGAAGAGGAAGGCTAAAAATAAGATGGGTGCAGGATGCGGTAGATGATCTCCAGATGAGTGTATCGGACGTGGGACATCTTGCTTATGATAGAGAAGTTTTCCGGAAGGTTGTTATGGGAGCGAGGTTCTGTAAAGGACATGCTACTGAATGAATGAATGCATCTGCAATCGGTGGGTGACGTTCTCAGTACCAAACAGACACCTGTATTTCCCCAGACATGTCCTTATACCCATGGTAGGCTGAGGCCACCAGGGAACCAATCCACCCCGAGACGGATTGAACACATGACCACTGGGTCGGCAGGCGAGTGTCTTGCCACTTAGCTGCGGCGGATGCAAGAACATAATGGTCCAGACCCACATCTGTATAGACTATACGGCGCTCCATAGATAATGTATTTAATATGATGCCGACCGCCTTAAGTTCCCAACACATATTCCGGTTCCCATTTTCGGCTAAGTCAACCTGGGAGCTGAGGTCAGTTTTGAAAATTTGCCTTGATGCAGACCGCTTTGCATTGGTGTTTATAAAATGGTATGAGCGCCTGTCGTTCAGAAAGCAATGGGAAACTACTGAACGTAAACTTGCCAAGAAATCGCAAACAGCCAAACAATGCTAGAGTTGACTGCCTGATGCACATTCTAACATGACCACTGGACCAGCAGTCCAGCGTCTAGCGACTACATTAAAACGACTCCCACAGATTAACTAAATGTAAGGTATTTATTAACACATTTTCACCAAACTGTCACCCGGTTCTTCTTTTCTACCCCATAGAACACCAGTATCGGCTTTGACGTCACCAGTCATGTCCAATTTTGGGATCTCACAGTTCGCGCCTCCCGTGGATACACCAACTAGGCTAGAGGATAGACCACCCATCGCCAGAAGCGGTGGATCTTTCATAGCTACACAGAAAGGATGGCCTCCATTCGTACCTGGATACTTCGGCCCGTTCTCGCTGCCTCCACGAAGAGAATCCGCAATCTTGGACCTCAAAGAGAAAAGGGATGGAAAGGACGCAAGGTGCGGAAATCCACGATGGGCAGAAGCGTCTTGGCCTCTTCCATACCACACTCTATACTTCGATCCCCAAGTAGAAGGCGATTGGATACACTTTGAAAGATTTATGCCACCAGGTCAAATGGTCCGCAGACGTTGGCCCCAGGAAGACAAAGAAGAGTTACGCTTTCCCGAGCGCGACATTGCCAGTCCGGAATACCTGAACCGGGGAAATTACTGCGGGTATCATTACTTATCCAATTACCCTACCCGTCGAATTGTTGGAGATCCGAACGCTCCGTGGAATAAGAAAGGAGAGTTCGTTTACCAGTCCTGGGCGGAAGTTCTCAAAGATGTAGATATTTGACTTTTGGGACTCTCCTTTGGTCTGCGATGAGGGAACACCAAGACGAACACAACCAACTTTCTTCATTAGCAGCGTAATGTTTGACAATACAGAAACACTGTGATTTTATTTGCTTACTTAACGCCTATGTTTAGAATGTTCTAGAGTTGTACAAAGTGATGTGTAAATGTGACATGGTCGTCATTATTTATTGAAAGGCAACGACTTATAACTTAGGTTTGTCTAAGCAATGCAATGTCTGACCCTTTTTAACATTGTTTTTATGTGTCCCCAAGCAATGTCCTTCTATTGGTCTGTGATGTGCTAGGGCCATATCATTTTGTCGGCTCGAATTCACGGATGAGCATAGCCTCGAGCCCAGGCGTCGACGCCTCGTCCGACCGCGCTCATGACATAATCAGAGTAGACCCCGATCACCTACGCTAACAAGCCAGCTATAAAATTTGACTGGCTTAAATGTAACAGTCTTGCACTGCACACTGACAGCTTATGCCCACACTGGGTGCTCTTCAATTGAACACGTGTAATGTGTACAGATACGGGAATGGTTGCTGTAGGGTTAAAGTAGTGGTGGAAAACAAATGGGTTTGAGGACGAAGCTATGAGTAGCGGTAACGGGAAAAGAGGTAGCGACATGCAGTCATTTTTTGCATGGAAAAACATAGTGTGGGCTGTAGCAATTGTAGCAAAGAAAAACATCATGATATCATTGTGAAATTATATTATCGAGAATCATTATGATAATTTGAAGAAATTACAGTATCCATATTACAATATAGAGAAGCATCATTATTATAGCACGTAGAAACATCATTATGGCATTATAGTATGAGGAAAATATGAATTGGAGAAACATAATTATAGTATGGGGAAACATTATTATAGCAATGCGGAACATCATTTTGCATGGAGAAACATAATTATAACATGTGGTTACATCGTTATAGCATAGAGAAACATAATTATAACATGGAGTAACATCATTATAGCATGGATAAATATCATTATAGCATAGAGTAACATCATTATAACACTGGTGGAAATATCATTATAGCACGGATAAATATTAACATAATTATAGATAGAGAACGTAATTATAAACATGAAGTAAACATCATTATAGCATGAGAAAATATCATTCTAAGGGTAGAAAAACATCATTATTAGCATGGAGAAACATAATTTATAACATGAAGTAAGTAACATTCAATTCAACATGGAAAAATATCATTACGCATAGAGAAACATCACCATAGCACGGAACAAACATAATAGCATAGAGAAACATAATTATAAACATGTAGAAACATCATTAATCATCAGAAAAAAACATAATTATGTTGGAGAAATATAGCATAGAAAGAAACGTCATTATAGCATGGGAGAAATATCATATATAGCACAGAGACACATCATTATATAACACGGAGAGAAACATTATTATAACATTGGAGTAAGCATCATTATATCATGGAAAACATATCATACAGCACAGAAGAAACAATCATTATTTTATGGGAAATATCGGTAAATCAGGAGAAACATCATTATAGCACGGCATAAAATAATTATATAATGGAGTCAAAGTACTCATCATTATTGATGCTTGAGAAATATCATTTTATAGCACAGCGAACATAAATATAGCATGGAGAAATCATTGTAGGCACGTAAGAAACATCATTATAACATGCACATAAACATCACAATAGCATCGAAGATAACACATCGGATACATGAAATAAAAAGCAGTGCTTTAATAGCAAGGGAGGCTGGGCAAAACCAGTGGCTATCACACCTTCACCCTGTCTTTGGCCTGGCACCGTGCCAATGGGTACGAATCCCCTTCTAGGTGGAAGTTGTCGGTCACTGACCTGGGACCCTAGGTCGAGGGGGCTATTAAGTGAGGCGCCAGGAAATGTTACCTGGGAAGTAAAGGCGCCTGTGCTGTACATGTTCCACGTCATTATTGAGTGCCGATTTGAGGCTAGCACCAAATGTCTAGAAGTTATCAGTGAGAGGTGATAGCGCCCTCTTTGATAATTACAGGCATCGGCGTTATACTAGACCAATCACCAGGTGCTATCCTCTAGTACAGGCAGCGCACCATAGTGATCAGATGTTGTCATTATTTCGTCCATCATGGCGGTATTTCATCTTTCACAATTGGATGCAATGGTTGGAGCGTATATTAGTCCATCCCCGCCGTTCATTCTCTCCAGGAAATGGTATAATCTTCATTAACTACAATGATGGAGCGTATATTAGTCCCTCCCCGAGACATCATTCTCTCCAGGAAATGGTATAGTCTTCATAACGACAAGTAGACGAGTATATTAGTGCATCCCGTGGCAATCATTTTTCTACCAGGAAATGTATGCGTGTTAATTAACTACAGTGTTTGGAGGTATATTAGTCCTTCCCCGTGGCATAAATTCTCTCTCCAGGAATTGGTTATAGTTTTCATTAACATCAATGTTGGAACATATATTAGTCCTTCCCGCCTAGCATCATTCTCTCCAGGACATGGTTATAGTCTCATTAACTACAACTGTGGAGCGTATATAGTCCTTCCCTGTGGCCATCATTCTCTATCCCGGAATGGTAATAGTCTTCCATTTTAACAACATAATGTTTGAGCGTATATTAGTCCCTCCCCGCGACACCTTCTCTCAAAATAATGGATATAGTCTTCATTAACTACAATGCTAGTATAGAGAAGTATATTTAGGCATCCCACGTGGCATCATTTTTCTCCAGGGAAATGGTATTAGGTTCTTAATTAACTACAGTGTTGGAGCGTATATTAGTCCTTCCCCTTGGCAATCATTATCCACTCTAAGGAATTGGTATAGTTTTTATTAACATCAATGTTGGAACATATATTAGTCCTCCCGCAAGCATATCTCTCCAGGAAATGGTTATAGTCTTCATTACACGACAATGTTGGAGCATATATTAGCCCTCTTGTCGGCACCAATCTTTCAGGGACCTGGTATAGTCTTACATTAAACTTATGTTGAATGTATATTGGTCAACACGCTAGTCTTACCAATCTTTCCAGCTAAAATGGTATATTTTCATTAACTACAATGTTTGAGCGTATAATGGGACTCCCTGCCGCACAGGTCTCTCCAGGCTACGACTGGTCTATTCACTCTCAATCACTATAATGTTTGAATGATGTTGATTTAAGTCGGTGTGATTTCCCATCAAACATATTTGCTCCGTATTGTGACATGGAAATAAATATAACCAAACTAAATCTGTCTTGTTATTATCAACGTGTAATCATTTGTGTTTTCCTGGGTTTGTTGTTAGTTTCTTTGTTTTCAATTCAGTTCAGCGTGGGTTATCATAATTTCACTCCAGGCTTTTCTATAGGTGGAAGAAGACGTGGTCGAAGGGATAGCAGCGTTCTCTTTTAAACTTCCGCTGCGCTGCTGGCTGGGTATGGGTCCATCCCCTAAGTTGGGCTTAAAACGTTGATTTCTCGCTCAGAAAGCTATGGCAAACTAGTGAACGTAAAATTACATAGAAAATCATCCTGGGTTTGATAGCAACGTCCTGCAAAGGAAAAGCAAAATTGTTCAATTTCCGTACGTGGTGGTGCAGGGGATTTCCCGATCAAAGGAGAAATAAGGTGCTCCCTTCCCTCCGCTAGCCTGGTGCTCCCTTCCCTCCGCTCTAGTCTGGTGTTCCCTTCCCTCCGCTAACCTACGGTATATTCCCATACCACCTTGGCAAGGTGGAGTACCCGTTGGGCGTCCCGATCAGGAAAACGTGAAGTCATGAGTGCAGGCGGTGAGGGAGAGCTGGGGAGCAGCCGACAGATATGTGGGGGGTTCAAATGACATCATGATTATTGTTTGTTGGTGTGAACAGATTCTGAAAAAGTACATCATAAATGTATCATTTTTTGATGTAGTCACCACTGCGTTTAGTGCAATCCTCCAGCGCCGATTAAGTGCTTGGAATCCTGTAGAAAAAAAATTCTCTTGGTCGCATGTGTAACCAATCTGGGGTCACTACTCGGCGTGTCTGACCCTGTCGTGAACAGTCTGTCACAGACGTCACACCGTTTTAAAACTTCCTACTGCACTCAAACATTTGCTGGACTGACAGGCATGCATCACCATACTGAAACTTTATTCGCCGATGAATTTCTATAGGTTTCACCCCTTCAGTGATTTTAAAAAAAAAAACGGATAACAGAACGCTGCCCCTCTATGGTGCAAGTAAAAAGTGGGGCGGCCTTCTTTAAACTGTCCTTTTGACGTCACCGTGTTCGTCTGCACCGTTATGTCACGTGTTGAACACTCTTGACACCCTTAACAACAATATTGACTGTTACAAGACAATGTCAAGGTTATTGTAGTTTCTCTCACACTTTTAACATTGTAATTTGTAGCCCCTTGTAGTTATTGGTTGTGGTCTCAAGTTTCTCGACGGTAGGATCTCTTTATAGGGACAATGACTACGGTCAACAATCGTAACGGTCATTGCCAAGAAGGAAAGCAATGACAAACTACCTTCTTTTAAGATGTCTCGCATGTCATGTCGTTGCACAATTTCTTCTTCTTCTTTTCGTTCATCCGGAGTGTTTTTTCAGATGTGATTGCGGTGTGTCTGTTATGCGCCCTTGGGCCGAAACCCGTAGGCCAACACATCCGACTACAGCGTGCTTTTTTGACCAGGTAGCATTCCTGGGAGACTCTCACTTTTGTGGTGCCATTTACAATCCAGCTGGCCAAGTTGGAACGGTCGAAGACAACGGTCATCCTCAAAGGAAGGAAGGGACAGTCCATTGCATTTTCCACCATCCAAGGTTGCTTCCATAGTTGCAGGGCCGACACATAGCGCCCTGATGCTGGGTTCACCGAGGGAATTGTCACGTCCTGCTCATGGCTGCTTTAAATCCTCACTTCAATATATTGGTAATTTCGTTTGCCCCGGGCCATTCCCGCACAAACCAGACAGGTTTGCAGACGGTATCCACTCAGCGAGTTTTCGGACATGTGCTTGTCGTTGCGCCCGTCAGAGCTGTTCCAGGCACGACAGACATTCGGAATACTACCAAGTCAGAGCTGTTCCGAAAAAGAGCGGCATTCGGAAACTAGGTAGTCAGAGCTGTTCCTAGCACGAGAGATATTCGGACGAGACATTTCACTCGGACGTAATTGCGTAGTGTCAATTTTTAGTTTGCCACCCGTAGGACGACACTTCCGACTTCCGGCGGGTATTTTTAATGAGGTTAGCCTTCCCCTGGTTTCGAGGCACGTTAGACTGTTGTGATGTCGCCAACATCTCAGCTGGTCAAGATAGAACGATCAACGACACCGCGGTCGGCCCTCAAGGGAAGGCAGGGACAGACCACGGGCATTCCCTCGCTATCCAAGGAGGCTTCCATAATTGCAGAGCCGGCACATATTGCTCTGAGACTGGGCTCACCCGAGGAGTTGCCACGTCCTGCTCATGGCTGCTTTAGTTCCTCACTTCCATGTGTTGGGCATATCGCTTGCCACTGGTCGCTCAAGCACACACCAGGAGCGGTCAGACTGCGAGCGACACCCACTTGGTAAGCTTTTGCTTTTGACTTCGGACCACGCAATAGGTTCGCTCGCCGTGCGTTCCATTTCGCGTCATTGAGACGTTCTTCCACTTTTGTCTACACTCTCTATGAGTTAGATACAGACAGTTTTCGTAACCATTTCCTTCGACTGGGGCACTTTTCTGACTTTTTGTACTCGCTCACGAGGTAGGCTACATGTGCTGCCGGGTCAGCACCTTACCTTCGTGCAGCAGTGAACGAGAAACGGCCAGGCCCTCTCATCCATGGAATCTCTCATATCCCCCAGCTGAGAGCCTTCGAACATGTATCAGACCTGAGCATGTTGCTTGCTCAGTAACACGCCTCTATTTTTCGGCAGGTGGGTATCGGCCTGGCTCTCAGATCCGAGGGTTTGTGGCTTAGAGGCCACAGCCCTCGACAGGGAGCCTTAAGAGTTGTCCGGACCAAGAACTTCTGCCTTCGTGCACCTGATTTATATTTTTGACTGCTATCCTCAGTCTACCTGCAGAGCAGCAGGTTGTGTCTCTCTTAGTCTGGTCCCTATCCCATAAGCTGTCCGATATATAGTTTTCATCCATCGGCAAGCACATGGGGTCGATGGGACACGCAAGCTCCCCCACCACGGCACAATTTAATACCAGCAGATGGAAGATGTATCAAGGAAGTTAAATGTAGAACAGCTCAAGCTAAAGCTGCACTTCATAAGCTGAAGATTATTCTCGACAATGTATCTTTCACATTCGAAGTGATGAAGAGTTCTTCAAAGCTATACTGAGTCAATCCTGATGTATGGGAGCGCACTATGGCCAATTAGCAGAGAAGTGAGAATTCATGTGGAAGCTATACAGATGTGGTTTTTAAAGAAAAATGATGAGAAAACCGTGGACGGATAGAAGGAGTAATGCAAATATCTTGAAAGAAGTGAACTCACAAAGAGAACTGGCTACTCGTATCAGAAGAGGACAGTCCACGTTCTGTGGGCATGTCATGAGAAGAGGAAAGCTGGAGTATGTCGTCACAACGGGAAAGTTGAAGGAAAAGCGAGGCACGAGTATACCAAGAGAGAAGTTGTTGGACGGTCTGATATCATAGCATGGAGGAACATCAGTATCAGAGATCACTGACATCGCAAGAGACAGTGGGCTGTGGAAAGACATGGGCTTTTAGAAGAAGGAGTAATCATGACCATGTAGCAAGACCTTTGCAGAATGTCGATGTAATAACCCCCGCCAGAAAGATCCCGATCTGTGGCCAGTTATCCTGCCTCATGCATTGCCATGTTCGGAGCATCTGCAAGGTTTCCTTCTTCGTACTGATAGACCCCAGACTCTGTCTTCCACAAACCACAGAATTAGGAAGAGAAGGAGGAGGAGAAAACTAAGAAGAAGAAAGTAAGGAGAAGGACAAGAACAATAGGAGAAGAAGGAGAAGACGGAGGAAGAGCTGAGTTGAGTCAAGAACCGACATCATTGCACTCGAGGCATTCTCATAAGCACTCAGTCATAATCTTCACCAGCCAGCGAAGAGTGACAATACTAATGGGGGCCGTTACAATCTGATTATATGTCCATCACGTTTTACCTCTGAGTGATGACTGTCTACCAGATCCCCTGACCACACTTTGCTGCCACATTCTTTCCAGACCATGGATAGTCTATCTGTTCTCCTGCACTATTCACGTGCTCCCAGAGGGTCTTCACCACATTCGCTTTATCGTGCATCAATCACCTCCTCATGATGCAGCACCAGCCAATCTGTCTGCCTGTTCGTTTCCAACCACACCAGAGTGTCATGGAGAATAGATCCAGCGAATGCTCACAACCCGTGACCTCTGAATCGTTGCATGCCCTTCTGCGCGAAACATGTCAGTCTTCACCTTTGTAAGCATGCTATGTGAATCAGTCACAATAACAAAATGCGTCTACAGTTTGTTCTCCAACCAGCGGAAAGCTGAAGGAGGAAGATAAGGCGAAGAAACAGAAGAGGAATGAAGAAGAATAACAAGAAAATGAAGAAATAGAAGAAGAAGAAGAAGAAGAAGAAGAAGAAGAAGAAGAAGAAGAAGAAGAAGAAGAAGAAGAAGAAGAAGAAGAAGAAGAAGAAGAAGAAGAAGAAGAATTAGTACTAGTAGAAAATAATAATTATAAAATTTTGAAACAAGTGCAACAGTTACAAGTTATACAATTACACAAACAATAGATGCAAAGAAGATAATATTTTGTAATGTTGCAATGATAACTTATAGTTTAAGTTTATAAGTGTAAACGGTTTTGGGAATAAACATGATTGCCATTTCAAGTAAATTGAGAAACCATAATTTATAAGTTTATAGCCTCGTATTCAACACTGGTCAAGCAACTGGACTGTGGCATTCCAATGTCCAAAAGTTGGGTTTGAAGACTGATGATAATTAAACTTGCCAAAATGCGGCTTAGCGCTTGCTGGTGGAACATCCGGTACATTCTTATCCATGGGAATTGGCACGATATGGCACCGTTGGAATTCTGGAACTGCACTGGAGGTCTTTGCTGGTCTACGCATGCGTACAACATTGTAGAAATCCCAGTATTTGGTGGGCGCTTCCGGCAGACGACAGATTAGCTCCTCACTTTCCATCTCTTTGTGCAGCTGCAAAATATGGATGATCATGATGCATAACTGCACCAAATTGATGAAATTCAAAACAATGTATTTCCTTAACACTGCATTATACCAACGTTTGTGTACTAAGTGATTTTATGAGCATGATCCGAAAAGTCGAGGTGGGTTCTGTACGTAGACAGTGGACTGAATCGCTATTGAACTGACTGAATCGTTCATAGACATGCGGGAGTTGAGGGAAATGAACGAGCTGATAAACTTTCTGGCTCTGCATCCCCTGCAGATGGCCAGCCTATGGATCGTGTCGATGTTATCAATGCCCATAGGGAGTTGTCGAGAGCGGAGGACTTTGACACCAGTGAATACACATCGTTGTCCAGAGTGAGAGACTAGGGAGTAAGAACTGGCACGGCCATCCACGAGAGACACATCGGGAGAATGAGAGGCCTCGTCAACCAACACAGAACTGGCGCTATTAGTCGCCGGTCGTTGATACATATGTTGGGGGTGGGGGAGACTTGAGCACCTATAGATTTATCTGTAGTGCAAGGGTGGTACCCCAACAGATAGCAGAAGCCACAAAACAAAATATTGCAAGATTTCTTGCCTGGCATATTTCACTGTAAATACTTCCGAGTTACACGTGACGTGTAATCACGTGACGTGATTAAACGAATACGACCTTGGTTTAAATACTAAATCAGTGACTATGTATTTAGTAATAAGAAATAAAAACAGATATGTGTAACCCCGGCGAAACAGTGAGAGATACCAAACACGGACATAGTGTACATACATTACAACAAACTTCGCTACGTAATAGTAGTAGTAGTAGTAGTAGTAGTAGTAGTAGTAGTAGTAGTAGTAGTAGTAGTAGTAGTAGTAGTAGTAGTAGTAGTAGTAGTAGTTGTTGTTGTTGTTGTTGTTGTTGTAGCAGTAGTAGTTGTATTAGTAGTAGGAGGAGAAGTACTAGTAGTAGTAGTAGAGTAAGAAGAAGAAGAAGTAGTAGTAGTAGTAGTAATAGTAGTAGTAGTAGTAGTAGTAGTAGTAGTAGTAGTAGTAGTAGTAGTAGTAGTAGTAGTAGTAGTAGTAGTAGTTGTTGTTGTTGTTGTTGTTGTTGTAGCAGTAGTAGTTGTATTAGTAATAGGAGGAGAAGTACTAGTAGTAGTAGTAGAGGAGGAAGAAGAAGAAGAAGAAGTAGTAGTAGTAGTAGTAGTAGTAGTAGTAGTAGTAGTAGTAGTAGTAGTAGTAGTAGTAGTAGTAGTAGTAGTAGTAGTAGTAGTAGGAGGAGGAGGAGGAGGAGGAGGAGGTGGTGGAGGAGGATAACAAGGAGGAAGAGAAGAAGATGAAGAAGAGGAAGATGAAGAAGACGAAGAAGAAGAAGAAGAAGAAGAAGAAGAAGAAGAAGAAGAAGAAGAAGAAGAAGAAGAAGAAGAAGAAGAAGGAAGAAGAAGAAGAAGAAGAAGAAGAAGAAGAAGCAGAAGAAGAAGAAGAAGAAGAAGAAGAAGAGGAAGAAGAAGAAGAAGAAGAAGAAGAAGAAGAAGAAGAAGAAGAAGAAGAAGAAGAAGAAGAAGAAGAAGAAGAAGAAGAAGAAGAAGAAGAAGAAATTACTGGTTCGAAACGAAAGAGATTCAACCCCATCACACCTGAACATCGAACACAACCAATCTGTTTATAGCCGAGTGCGCTAACTAATCCACCAACGAATACGTAACTTATCGGACATGCTCAAAGCTAACCCTCGACCTAGATCTCGGAAATCTCTAGAAGTCATGACCCCGCACTCAGAGAAAACACGGACTCACATCAATCATTGGACGAGCGGACCCAGTCTTGATAGCGATAGTTGGGCAAAAAGACGTTCTTCTGGTTTTTGTTGACAGGACAATCTGATTGGTCCGTGGAGCGTCTCTCTGTGGAAGCTCAGTTCCTCCGGAACTAGGACTCCGATGGGGTCATCCACGGAGTACCTGCCACCTCTGTAGTGCTTGTCCAGCACTGGAAGAGGCATCTCTTTGGAGAGCTGTCGAAATAAAGCACATTCTAATATATTGGAAATATATTGAAATAAAGCACATTCTAACAGAATAAAGTGATAGGAAATGTATAGAAATAAAGCAAATTCTAATAGAATAAAAAGGACAGGAAATTTATTGAAATAAAGCACACTCTAATAGATTAAAGTGATAGGAAATGTATTGAAATAAAGCACATTCTAATAGGATAAAGTGATAGGAAATGTATTGAAATAAAGCACATTCTAATAGAATAAAGTGACAGGAAATGTATGAAAATCAAAGCAAATTCTAATAGGAAAAAAAACAAAAAAACAACGACAGGAAATGTATAGGAATAATGTACATTCTAATAGAATAAAGTGATAGCAAATGTCTTTAAATAAAGCACATTCTAATAAAGTAATAGAAAATGTATTGAAACAAAGCACATTCTAATAATAGGCAGCTTTTTATTGGTCAATATGTTTTCCATCTTGCAAAAGGCTGCCTTTGCCACGGCGATTCTTGTTCTAATCTCTGCAAGACACCCTCCCATCAGATGTTATGACTGTTCCGAATTGTACCGATTCACATGTTGAAGAATGTTCCCATTTACTTGAAGTTACGCTGTGATATTTCCTTCTTGGAGGCTAATAAAATCTCCGTTTTCTTACAATTTAATTCTAGCCCTTGGTGTTCCTGTGTACAATGACATTATCTACTAAATGTTGCAGATCCTGTTCGTTGTCTGCAACCAATATTGTAATATCTGCATATCTTGTATTATTGAATATATTTCCTCCGAAAGATGCTAATGAAACTAAAACATTACATTCAACAATAATGAAGAGACAAACAGCTTTCTTTAGTCATGTGATGAGAAGAGAGGCATTGGAGAAATCGTAACTGGAAAGGTCCAGGGGAAGAGAGGCAGGGGCAGACTAAGAGAAATGATTCCTTAATAGACTGAGACTATGGCGTGGAGGAATATCATCACCAGAGCTGATCCAGAACACCAAAGACTGAGTGAGATTTATGGAGAGACATGAACACCTACGCCAGTTGGCAAGGCGCTTTATAATGATGATGATGATAGTGGTGATGATGATGATGTCTTCCGATGGTGATTCCACTCATATCTTCTATAAACTTATCATAGTTTCCTTATAGGTCAAGCCTCATCTGGAGACACACATCCCTGTGGGTCACCGCTCTTGATAGCCTTATATTGATCTGCCTCTTTCTCAACTTATATGACAGCTTGTTTCCAATAGTGTGTTATTTCAAGCCTAAAGTTTTTCCCACCAGTTTTTTTTTTCTTTTAATTTGCAAGCATCTTTATTGTGTCGACATGTCTTACTTGACCGAAAGCAATGAAGTCAAGATATAGGACCATGTTCACTTCTATCGAACTCTCCATTAAATGATTCACTGTCAAGAAAAAGTAGGATTGGACCAGACATGGTACACAATCAAATAAACAAGTATTATAACGTGAATTTCCATTCACTGAATATTTAAATTGCAGAAGATACCACGAAACAAAACAAATAAGATAATGACCCTGGTATGGAGAGGTGTCGTCCTTCTGTTCAAATGGGAGATCATATTCTGCACTGACTCATTTAATATTCTCAGCAAACACACAACACTTACTGTACCCTCGCCTTATACAAAACCACATTGTTCTTTTCCTATTTCGGGTTGTATTTTCTTCCTAACTCTCTGCATGATGATTATTAGCAAAATCTTCGTGATGTGGCTCAATATGCTAATAGTACTCTGGGCATACCAAATCATGCTTTGCCACTCTCAGCAAATGGCGGAGGCTAGAAATACTGATTGTTCTCTGTAGCGCATTGATTGTAAATGCGCGTACATTGTCTCAATCTGTGATTATATTTACTACTGCCACAAGTGATGGCACATGACACATGCCAAAGGCATTGATCCTTAGAGCTGGAGTGATCAGTATTTGAAATCGATATTTCTAAATCTTCCTGGTGGGATATCGTCTATTCAACTGTTTGTTTCGTTTTGTTTTGATTACACATTTAAGTATGAATTTTATGTTGATATAGTTTTGAAGACCATGGAAATAATTAACCGACAATACGTAAAAATTATTGTAAAAATGTCCATCTCTTTAAATGCCTCAGTCGTAACGAGGAGTCTGTCCGTGAGGTGACATGTGGTAGTAGCAAATATGAACGGTTTTAGTAGGTAAGGAACCTATGGCAGGTCTAGCAAACTGGTAGGGAATTTAAAAATACTGCTAATGAATCTTAGAAGAAACTGGAGAAAAGGCGCTGGTCATAGGCGTCGGAACTTCAATACCCCCTCCCCAGGACGCCTAACAACACAAGTGGAAGACAGCGACGACTTAACTGATTCAGTGCCAAACAAAAAGTAGGATTGTACCAAACATGGTACACAATCAAATGTACAAGTATTATAGTGTAAATTTACGTTCACTGAGCATTAAAATTGCGAAAGATACCACGAAACAAAGCAAATAACACGATGACCCTAGTATGGCGACAGATCATCCGTCTGTTCAAATGGGAGGTCACATTTGGCGATAAAGTATCCTTCGGCGCTGCATCAGTTAACCTTTCATGTCCCAGTTACTAAAGGACCTAATGAAGAATCAGCTTCACTGGGCTGGTCACTTGACTCGCATGCCAGATCACAACCCCCCTAAACGATTTTTTTTTTTTAACGGCGAGTTGCGTTGTGGTAAACGTTCCAAAGGCGGCCAGAGGAAACGCCTCAAAGACACTGAAGATATCGCTCAAAGCTTTTGGAATTCATCATGACGTAGGGGAGACTGCTGCAAAAGACCGAAATTCGTGGTGTACATCATTTTGCAAAGGTGTAGTCACTTGCGAAGAATACATGACTGCAAGAGCGGTGAAATAAAAGCAAAGACTGCACGCGTGCGCGCGCACACACACACACAAACGCGCGCGCGCACGCATGCACACACACACACACACACACACACACACACACACACACACACACACAACCCCACTGTATGGGGATCCTCCTCCTGGAACGTCAGGCATTCTTTACCCATATTGTCAAAGAAAATTTCGAGCCAAAATAGGCATTGCCAGCCATCTTACAACTCATGGCTCAAAATTTTCAAGCCCACTGGATGAAATGAATGGTCATCATCATATTTGACGGACAAACATCACTAACGGGCCTTTTGAACAAAGGAGCCGGTTACCTTGTAATAATCATGAGGCACCGGAGTTTGGCACGATTCTGGCACCCCGGTTTCTGCTGCCCAGGGAAGCGAAGTGCTAGTGTTGCCATGCAGGTCCTGGTTCAGTTCCTCGTTACACATTAAGGCCTTTGAGCCCGGTAGTTGCTGCAGTAGGCGTACTGGTACTCGGTGCCCGCCGGCCAGGCTCTGGGCCTGTGGTCTGCATCGTAGTCCCTGGTGACCAGTCCGTACGGGTGGGGGTTCTTGATGGATCTGGCATACCTGAAATAGAAGAAAGGGAGAAACATCATCATCATCATCGTCGTCATCATCATCATTATAATAATCATATAATCATCGGCATCATTGTTACCATTATTATTATCTTTTTCATTATAATCATCATTATCATCGTCGTCATCACCATCATCATTATCTTCACCATCATCATTATCAATCTCATAATTGTTACCAGTATCATCATCATCATCATCATCATCATCATCATCATCATCATCATCATCATCATCATCATCATCATCATCATCATCATCATCATCATCATCATCATCATCATCATCATCATCATCATCATCGTTACCATTATCATCATTCGTTTCATTGTAATCATCATCATTATCATCATCATCATCATCATCATCATCATCATCATCATCATCATCAACAATGTCATCATCGTCATCGTCGACGCCTCGAAATCATCGTTATCATAAAAATAACAAAATGGTCATCGTTATTATTTTAATCATCATCGTATTCATCCATATCACCGTCATCATCATCACCACCAACGTCGTTATCATGATTGTCAATTTCTTCACAATATCGTATCATTACAATTACAATAATCACTTTACATTCCATGTGGAAAAGGACGATGTATCAAGTATGTTAAACAATTTAAAACAAAACAAAGAAATGCAGCTTTACACAACAAAATTACCGAAAACATAGGACGTTGCGACGACTAGCCTTCGTCAACAAACAAATACACAAAAGACAACATATAAACACGTGGAAGTCACTACCGAATGAGAATAATGGAAAGATGAAATAAAGTACCATCTTAGGGAGCGGGTTGGGGGTTGGTTTATATAAAGCACTACCCTGGAGTTGTTTGTGCCCTCTGTAATGTGGAGATCCTTGCGCCAAACCACCTCCTTTCTCGGCGGGTGTGATGATCTCAGCATCTTGGCGCTACAGCAAAGTCAAGGCTTGTCCTTCTTCAGGGGTGTACTCGTGGTTCGGATGTCATTAATGACCATGAGTCAGACATAGGAGAAGCAGAAGAAGAGGAAGAGGGAGTGGGAAGGAGGAATAGAAGAAAGAAAGAAAAGAAAGAAAGAAAAGAAAGAAAGAAAGAAAGAAAGAAAAAACGAAAAGGCAGAAGAAGCAAAAGAAGAAGAAGAAGAAGAAGAAGAAGAAGAATGACAGTGCAATGAATACGGAATGAACACGAGGTCCTAGTAAGCCAGCCCCAGCACAACTCCCATGCATACATCACGATCAAACATACAGCACGATCAAGAACACAGCACAATCAAGAATACAACACAATCAAGAATACAACACCGCCAAGAACACAACACAATCAAGAATACAACACAGCCAAGAACACAACACAATCAAGAATACAACACAGCCAAGAACACAACACAATCAAGAATACTGAGAATACAACATAATGAAGATTCACCTTGTATTATCTCTTGTTTGTTTCGACTCCGTGTGAAAGAGACATCCCACATTTGGATATCTCCAATCCATGGTTTCTGTGGATGCTCTCCTGATCTAGTTCATCCTGGTGCACCTTGATACTAGCTTCCAGTGTTCTGTGCTGTCAAATTCGGATTTGAAGGTGTCGATGGTCATTATTCTAAAGATGGAAAGAAGACAGATAATGGCGAGATGCGTTTTGGCCTAGATATATTCCAGCGAATCAAGAAATGAGGGGAATACTCTGGTGCTGTTAGGACTTGCAGGGGGAAACCTTGATAACAGAATAACTAGAAAATACTTCAAATGGAACCATATGGGGGAAGGGGAAGGGAGGAGTGTTGTGTAGAGGACAGACTACTGGATGATTGAACATGTGTTAGTAGTCAATGTTATGAACATCAACAGATTACGGTGGTTTAAACATGTTAAGCTGATGGGCCCAGAGAAAGAGAAAGAGAGAGAGAGAGAGAGAGAGAGAGAGAGAGAGAGAGAGAGAGAGAGAGAGAGAGAAAGTGAGTAAGAAATAGAAAGAGATAGAGAGAGAGAAAGAGAGAAAGAATAAGAGAAATAGAGAGATGGAAGAAGACATATAGAGAGAAAGAGAGAAAGAAAGAGAGAGAGGAAGAGAGAGTAAGAGATAGAAAGAGAGAAAGAGAGCGAAATAGAGAGAGAGAACGAGAGAGAAAGAAAGAGAGAGAGAGAACGAGAGTGAACGAGAGAGAAAAAGAGAGAAGGAGAGAGACACACAGAGAGAAAGACAGAGAGAAAGAGAAAAAGAGAAATAGAGAGACAGAAAAGACAGAGGGAGAGAAAAAGAGAGAGAAAGAGGGAGAGAGAAAGAGAGGGAGAGAGAGAAAGAGAGAGAAAGATAGAGAGTAATACTATAGAAATAGAGAGGGAGAGAAAGAGATAGAGAGAGAGAAAGGTAAGGATAGAGAAACACAGAAAGAGAAAGACAGACAGAAAGTTAAAGAGAGAGAACGAGAGAAAGAACAAGAGAGAGAGAGAGGCATCGGGAAAGAGAGAGAGAGATACCAAGAGAAATAGAGAGATAGAAGAAGACAGAGAGAGAAAGAGATAGAAAGAGAGAAAGAAAGAGAGAGAGAGAGAGTAAGAGATAGAAAAGGAAAAAGAGAAAGAACTAGAGAGAGAGAGAGAGAAAGAGAGAGGGAAGAGAGAAACGCCAGAAAGAGAGAGAGACAGAGAGAGAAAGAGAGAGAGAAAGACAGAGAGAGACAGACAGACAGAGAGTTAAAGAGGGAAAACAAGCGAGACAGAGAGAGAGAGAAAGAAAGAGAGAGAGAGAAAGAGAGGCAGAGGGAAAGAGAGAGAGAGGGAGATAGAGAATAAAAGAAATATAGAGACATAAAAAGGCAGAGAGAGAGACAAAGTGGGAGAAAAGAGTATAAGAGAAATAGAGAGACAAATAGAGAGAGAGAGAGAGAGAGAGAGAGAGAGAGAGAGAGAGAGAGAGAGAGAGAGAGAGAGAGAGAGAGGGAGCGCCAAAGTCTAAATGCCAGAGAGCATCATTGTGAAAGACGAAGGACAGCGTGGGATTATATCCAGGAAGAAGATAGAGAGACAGTGATGAATTAGATCTGCGAAGCTAGAAAGAAGACGGTGAAGCTAATTTGTTGATGAGAATAGAGATTGTCCGAGAAGTACTGAATTAGTCCTGCGGGGAAGATAGGTTGACAGTTGTGAACTTGTTCTGTGGAGAAATTAGGTAGACAGTGGTGAGGTAGTTCTTTGGGGAAAAAAGAAAGACAACGATGTACTGATTCTGTGGAAAAGATAGAGAGATAGTTAAAAACTAGATTTACGAGGATAGAGAGACGATGGTTACCAAATTCCGTGGAGGCTTTAGAGAGACATTGTGAATTAGTTTTACAGATAAAATAGGGTGACAATGATGGACTAATTCTACGGTGATAGACAGACAGTGGTGAACTAGTTCTGAGGTGAAGATATGTAGACAGTGGTGAATTAGTTCGTCGGATAAGAACGGAAAAAAATAGGGTGACAATGATGGAGTAATTCTACGGTGATAGGCAGACAGTGGTGAACTAGTTCGTCGGCTAAGATGAGAACTAGATCTACGAAGATTGTAAGAATGTGGTTAACTATGTTTGCAGTGAAGATAGGACGACAGTGGTGAATTACTTCGTCGGAGAAGATTGAGAGACAGTGGGGAACAAGCTCGTGGGAGAAGATAGAAAGACAATGTCCAACTAATTTGTGGGAGACGATAAAGAGGCAGTGGAGAACTAGTTCGTGGGAGAAGAAAGAAAGACAGTTGACAACTAGTTTTTTGGAAGAAGATACAGAGACAGTGGTGAATTATTTCGTCGGAAAAGATTGAAAAATAGGGAGGAACTAGCTCATAGGAGAAGATAGAAAGACAATGCACAACTAGCTCGTGGGAGACGATAAAGAGGCATTGGAGAACTAGTTCATGGGAGAACTAGTCCGTGAGAGAAAATAAAGAGACAGTCGGAAACTAGTTCGTGGGAGAAGATAAAAAAGAGAGTTGAGAACTAATTCGTGGGTGAGGATAAAGAGACAGTAAAAAACTAGTTCGTGGGAGAAGATAAAGTCACAGCGGAGAACTAATTCATGGGAGAAAATATAGAGACAGCGGAGAAATAGTTCGTGGGAGATGATAAAGACGCAGTGGAGAATTTGTTCGTCGGAGAAAATAGAGATATAATATTCAACTAGTTTGTGGGATACAATAAAGAGACAGGGGAGAACTAGTTTATGGAAGAAGATAGAAAGATAGTGGTGAATTATTACGTCGGAGAAGATTGAGAGACAGTGAGGAAACTAGCTCGTGGTAGAAGATAGAAAGACAATGTACAACTAGTTCGTGGGTGACGGTAAAAAGGCAGGGGAGAACTAGTTCATGGGAGAACTAGTTCGCGGGAGAAATTAAAGAGATAATGGAGAACTAGTTCGTGGAGAAAATAAAGAGACAGTGGAGAACTAGTTGATGGGAGAAGATAAAGAGACAGCGAAGAACTAGTTCGTGGGAGAAGATAAAGAGACAGTGGAGAACTAGTTGATGGGAGAAGATAAAGAGATAGTGGAGAACTATTCCGTGGGAGAAGATAAGGAGGCAGCAGGGAACTAGTTCATTAGAAAAAAAATATTAAAGACAGTTGAGAACTAATTCGCAGGAGAAGATAAAGAGATAGTGGAGAACTATTTGGTAGGAGAAGATAAAGAGACATTGGAGAACTAGTTGATGGGAGAAGATAAAGAGACATTGGAGAACTAGTTGATGGGAGAAGATAAAGAGACATTGGAGAACTAGTTGATGGGAGAAGATAAAGTGACTGTGGAGAACTAGTTGGTGGGAGAAGACAAAGAGACTGTGGAGAACTAGTTGGTGGGAGAAGATACAGAGATAGTGGAGAATTAGTTCGTGGAGGAGATAAAGAAACAGTGGAGAACTAGTTGGCGGGAGAAGATAAAGAGACAGTGGAGAACTATTTCGTGGGGGACGATAAGGAGGCAACAGAGAGCTAGTTCGTTAGAAAAAAATATATCAAAGACAGTTGAGAACTAATTCGCGGGAGAAGATAAAGAGACGGGGAAACAGTGATGTGCAGAATTACGAGTGGATTCATAAAACATGGACTGAATCAACGCCGTTGGCAATAGAGATTAATAAATATGGATTGCTAATGTAGAGTGCCATCTCCTTGGTCGAGGAGTTAGCAGCTTTCTCAGTAACCCCGAATACTCTCGTGGTTGACGTGAGCCCACGAGAATTGGAAGCGGCTCGAGTCACCCCAGTGACTTATGAGAGTGTGGAGCCGGTCGCTCAGAAAGTCGTGGTGCGATGATGAACGTAATCTAGCCTAGGAATCAACATGCAGCTGAAAGATGCTGGTGTTGACCGCAATATCCTGAAACAAGATGGACACGCGGAAAAAAAAATAATGTAGAGTGGAGAGGTAGATAAGAAGGGGAGAAGGAAGAGGAGGAGTAAGACGAAGAAGAAGAAGACGAGAACGAAGCATAATAATAGTAAGAAGAAGAAGAAGAAGAAGAAGAAGAAGAAGAAGAAGAAGAAGAAGAAGAAGAAGAAGAAGAAGAAGAAGAAGAAGAAGAAGAAGGTGGTGGGTTAATACGAAGAAGCATAATAACAACAACAATAAAAAAGAAGATGAAGAAAAATAAGGAGAAGGAGAAAGATGAGGATGATGAGGAGTAGAAAAAAGATGATGAGGAGAATAAGAACAAGAAGATCTTATGTGTCCAGTTCTCAATATTAGTATTATGTTGTTGGTCATGCATCTTTCCCATTGCAACATACGCCTATGAAACCTGGACACTTACTAAACAAGCTGAACAGCGCATAAATGCCTTTGAACATACATGTTATAGACAAGTTCTAAGAATATCTTGGATACAGAAAAGCACAAATGCATTCATAGGACAAGATCTGAATACTAAAGAAGGCTGGCTACTAAAGACGATAAAACAAAGAAAATGTAAACATTTTTATCACTTGAAACGTTATGAAAGTTTACAGAGAACAATAATGGAGGGGTATATGCTCGGGATAAGAGGAAGAGGAAGGCCAAAGAGAAGATGGGTGTATCCGACGTTGGACACCTTGCTTATGATTGAGAGACTTTCAGGAAGGTTGTTACGGGAGCGAGGTTCTGCAAAGGACATGCTACTGAATGAATGAGTTGTTGTCGTTGTTCTTTGTAAACATTGAACACTCACTTTAGCCTACTCTGCAGCTGTAGTTTATTAGAAACATCTATCCTCTGTCTATCATCAACATATAAACTACGCAAGTCCAGAAAACATATTGACTAGCTTTGCTGGTTCCATGGTACCTCTAGTATGACCCCCCTTGACAAGAAACTAATGGTGTTTATCTGAATCTTGACTACAACTGGCTGGATTAGGTTTGAAGATTGTGTATTGAGGAAACTTCCGTTTACAGCAATGGTAAGAGCACTTATCTGCACAATACATGAACACATGCATCTGATAGAAGCGTAGACAATTCACAATAAATGCAGAAGATCAAGTTGGAGAAGGGGGACAAGCGAGAAAGGTAATGACGGCATTCCTAAAGTAAAGAACCGTACGAAGAGTAGAAGGACAAGGCATGCTTGCTTGGTTGGTTAGTGAGTCGTTTTGAAGAATATTAATCCCCAGGTCTGTTGTCGAAGTGACTAGGTTAGTGTGTGCATTGATGACCTTGCTGTGAGCAGCTGTGCCATAATGAATCATGTCTGGCTGTCAGCATGGCCCAATGGATCAGAACACTCGTATTTAAACATCCGGTGTGTTGATGCCGAGGTTGTGGGTTCAACCCCTACACCAGTCAGCTGGACTAAAATATTGACTTCTCGTAATTGACTTGGGGACGTAAATTACAAGTACCTCAGAAGTCGGAGTGGTTTCGCTTGATGTCGAAAGACACTGGTAATAGGTCAAGCTAGTCCACACGCAAAAATCAGCCTAGCGCACCAGACGTAGTAGCACGAGTATGGACTACGATTTAGTTCAAAGAGAGTGATCGAAAAAATAAAACAAAGACCTACCACAGTGTGCTCAGTGCGCCATTCTTTCTTTCTTTCTTTCTTTCTTTCTTTCTTTCTTTCTTTCTTTCTTTCTTCTTTCTTTCTTTCTTTCTTTCTTTCTTTCTTTCTTTTGTTTAAGTGGGCATTTACTTTTTACTATAGGAGTTATTAATAGCACTGAAAATCTGACAGGAAACGGTCATCCCACGTGCCATGGCTTACTTAGACCCCGAGACATTGCATACACTTCCGGTTCATTTTGAATCCCGGGAAACGGAACCAGCCTCCATCTTGTTCCCACGTGGGCCTCAGTGGACGAGAAGGTATCAGAGAACATCACATTTTGACCGCCTGAACGACTGCTTCGTGTACACAGACCAAGGGCCCCCGATGTACAGGCTGCTGGGAGCCCACTACAATATGTACAAGACCCCAGTGAAAACTGACTACCATTTTACCGACCGTTCTTGTCATTTCGAGTTGCGGCAGCACAACTCCCCAAACTACAGGTGAGTCAGGCTGGGCGTTAGTCTCTCTATCTTACTGTCTATCGGTGGGTGTGTCTATGTGTCTGTGTGTCTTTCTTTCTTTCTTTCTGTTTGTCTGTCCCATCGTCCGCCCGCCTGTCTGTCTGTCTCTTTCCGTCCTTCCTTCTTGCATTCTTAACTGTCTGTCTGTCTGTCTGCCTGCCTGTCTGTCTGTCCTTGCCTGTCTTTCTTTTCTTTCTTTTCTTTCTTTCGCCCGTCCGCCCGTCTGTCCGTCAGTGTGTCTGTCTTTCCTTCCGTCCTTTCTTCTTAACTTCATGTCATTTATATTTGTATTCTCGTCATCATTATTCTTAGGTCATTATCTTGTTTATCTCTTCTTGCTTTGTTATCTTGTTCTGGGTTCCCCCTTTGAGAGAATAACTCCTGTCAGAAACGCGCACACTCACAAACATAATCATAATCTAAGATGTCTGCAGTATACGTATAGATCAAGTAGCACCATGTTCCATGTGGGGAAATATTGGCAACCGAGACAGAGGAAAACAGAGAAAGCGCTCTGTCGAAAATTGAGCAGCTAGACAACAAAAAATAATATAAGCAACGCGTGTCTGACAGGAATTATTGTGTCTACGGGAGGACCCAGAACAAGATCTATCAACTTACCGAGGATTTGAACATGGATTCGCCTGAATGAGATCCTGGCGTTCTACCCACTCGTCCAGACGCTCCACCAGAAAATCACAAACAAATAAACATTGATGGGGTTGATTGCCACGTCCTGTAAAGGGCATACCGCTAACTGTTAACCCTCTTAATAGATACTCCGGGGGGATAAAAAGGGTTATACATTCACATAATCTAGGCCACATCATTATGAGATGAGGCAGCCAGTTGTCTTAGTCGCCGCCTTTCTTACTCAGAGAATTCCTAAGAAAGGCTGAAAATTAGTCGGTATCTATTTTCTGGGTATATGTCAGTGGGTGTGAGTATATGTCAGTGAGTGTGGGTATATGTTAGTGGGTGTGGGTATATGTCAGTAGGTGTGGGTATATGTCAGTGGGTTTGGGTATATGTCAGTGGGTTTGGGTATATGTCAGAGGGTGTTTGTCAGTGGGTGTGGGTATATGTCAGTAGGTGTGGGTATATGTCAGTGGGTGTGGGCATATGTCAGTGGGTGTTAGGGGGTACGGGGTGTCAGGCATTGGTAGCACCTTTGGTAAGGATGACTCTCATGTCCTTTTCAGGACCCATCCCCCACTGGTCCAAGCCTGACACCCAGCTCGTGCCTGTGGCTCCTAGTAGCTGTCAGCATGCGACAGCGGCCACCCCCCGGGCAACAGCTGTGAGAGGCTGGCTAAACCAGGCATGGGTATCCGATTTGGTGTCAAACCAAGAGGTAAACTAGGGTATGCCTACCCAGCATGTGAAGACAGGATTCGGCAGACTGCGCGGAAGAAATCATTCCTGATTCAACGGGCAAGACGGCGTTTACCTGCAAAACGTTGTGGACGTAATGAGCACGGCAAGGCACGTAGAGCGCCCTCCGTCATCCACTGCACCTGTATTCGTCTCCAGTCGTCTCGACTTGTCTTGCCACTGGACTCAGATGGACTCAGGCGAAAGATTGAAGTCGACGAATTGCGCAACTCTTCCTCACTTTAATCCAAGTCATCGCGCAAGTCATTCTTCATCCCCACTGCAGGAAATCCTCCTCCAGAAACGTCAAGCATTCCTTGCCCACATTGTCAAAGAACATTTCGAGCCAAAATAGGCCTTATCAGCCATCTTAGAACCCACGGCTCCATACCTTCAACCCCACTGTATGAAATGAATGGTCATCATCATTCTTGATGGACAAACAACAAACATGTCAGTGGGTGTGGGTTTATGTCAGTGGGTATGGGTATACGTCATTGGGTGTGGGTATATGTCAGTGGGTGTGAGTATATATCAGTGGGTTTTGATGTTAGTCAGTGGGTGTGGGTATATGTCAGTGGGTTTGGGTATATGCTAGTAGGTGTGGGTATATGTCAGTGGGTCTGAGCATATTTCAGAAACGAGGCCCTCACATTAACGTGCTTTTCGTTCTTATTTCAAAAATGAGGCCCTTACATTAACATTTTTAACAATTCTTATTTCAGAAATGAGGCCCTCACATTAACATTTTTTAACAATTCTTATTTCAGAAATGGGGCCCTCGCATTAACATAAAAATGTTTTTTGTTGTTTTAAAATTTCAGAAACAATGCCCTCACATTAACATGTTTAATAATTCTTATTTCATAAATGAGGCCTTTACATTAATATTTTAAATAATTATTATTTCATAAATAAGGCCCGTACATTAACATTTTTTAAAAAATTCTTATTTCAGAATGAGGCCATCATATTAACATTTCTAATAATTCGTATTTCAGAATGAGGCCCTTACATCGACATTAAAAAATAAAAAATAAAAATTCTGATTTCAGAAACAAGGCCCTAACATTAACGTGTTTTTTGGTTCTTATTTCAAAAACGAAGCCCTCATATTAACGTGATTTTCGTTCTTATTTCATAAATGAGGCCCTAACATTAACATTACAAAAAAAAAATTTCTTTTAAAATAAATGAGGCCCTCACATTAACGTAATGTTTGTTCTCATTTCAGAAACGAGGCCCTCACATTCCCACCTGGACCCCCGCCACCCCAGGTGGCTATTTATGACCACCTGCTCACGGGACCAGTGCCAGATAACCAGGTGAGTGTATTGGTGGTCAGTGGGTCAAGGCAACAGGTAAATGTCCAGGCGCCCTCGACTCAACTGATACCTTACTGTCTTTACAGACGATTGTTTGTAAAACGGCGTTATATCTCTCCATAACACAAAGCCTGGGCTGAATTTAGAGACCATGATCCCTCTCTCGGCCTGTCTAGTTTACTCCAGAGGATAGGTAACACCAATACGCCTGAAACAAGACAAGCCGCAGAAGCTGCCGGATCAGCAAAGCAATATATTAACTGTCCGCCTGTCGCAGCTTCAATCTTAGACCAGTTGCCGACCAAGGCTTAGGGCTTGGTCTGCCCTAGCCATGACATTTAGTCTTTAGGTTGCATTTCCTCGCACTAGGGTAAGACTTGTACCCTCCCAATTAAAAAAGTCGCTTAAAAGTCGACAGGGTCGACTTCATTGCACCGGGTTTTTATCCCATATGGCTCGGTCTCTTTCCGCAGCACGGAAAGCGTTGCACAAAGCACGAACTCCGTAGCTTTTAGCGACGACCCATGGGAGTCTCCGAAACATTTAACTCGTAAACCGAAGGACGCGGCCCGGAATCGAACCCACAACCTTCGGCTCACAAGTCAAACGTCAAACGGCTTGACCACTTCACCACAGAGACTCCCTACCCTCCCAGTTGCACTCCTCCACCAGAAACCGTTGGCACAATGTGAGTGTCAGGTGAGTTATTCGGTAGCTTAGTCATATCTGAAACCTGACACTGCCAGACACCCACATCAAATATTATCCTACAGTTACAAACAATCCTCAGAGAATATTGGCGCTTGAGAATGGCCACATGCTTATGGTGGGAGTCTTCGCTGTACGTGCTGCTAGGCTGTATCCTGACCATCCCTTCAAGAACAAAGATGGTTCCGACATGTAGCTAACCATCTTCCAACATGGACAATCGGAATCCACACTCTTCGACTTTTCCTGGAGAGACCGAGAGCAGTTTTTGGGAGACTCTTGGGGGTCGTCGCTGGAGATTCGGAGTTCGTGCTCTGTGCGACGTTTTCGGTAGGCCGCCCTGGGGAAAGAGACCGAATCATATGTGATAAAAACCGGTACAATGAAGTCGATCTACTTGCCTTTGAAACTCCATTTAAGTCAGTGACGAAACGATTATGCAGAAGTTGAGGGCGGAACAGAAATATAATATTGAGTCAAGAACCCCAGGAACTACATAACTTCCTGAATGAGCCATGGTACAATATATATATATATATATATATATATATATATATATATATATATATATATATATATATTATATATATATATATATATATATATATATATATATATATATATATATATATATATATGATTGATTGATTGCTTGATTGATTTAGGAATCGACATCACAGCATTCGAGGCATTCCAATAAGCGCTCCCTCCATCCCCATCCTCAGCAGCCATCGAAGAGTTCCAACACCAATAGTACCAGTAACAATCTGATTATATGTCCATCTCGCCTTTCCTCTGAGCGTTGAGCGTCGGCCAGATCCCCTCGTCACTCCTCGCTGTCTCATTCTTGCCTGACCATAGTAATCCATTTGCTCCTCCGAGGTGTACACGTGCTCCCACAAGGCCGCAACCACGTCTGCCTTGTCATGTATCAATACTCGACCAAGTTCTGCAGAGCCAGTCAATCTTTCCGCCTGTTCATTTCCCAGCACACCGGCATTCCCCGGAGAAAAGATCCAAGGATTTCCACTTCTGTGGTCCCTGCTGGCCACTCCCTGCACTCCCGGCTATATGTGATTATAACTCTGCACAAGTCTGACTGCTCCGCTGGCAGTCTGACCCACTCCTTTCCATGCCTAATGTTCTCCAAGGGGCACACCTGTCTGATCGTATCCTCCGCCTGAGCCATCCATGATTTCCCTCTTATCAGTCGCTGACCCTTAACTGCGTCTAGCGCCTCATGCAGTGGGTGGTCTGTGTCTGCAGCTACTCTGAGGTATATATACACTCATATATATATATATATATATATATATATATATATAATATATATATATATATATATATATATATATATATATATATATATATATATATATATTATGAGCCATGGTACAACACATACACATGAGCCACGGTACAACAAATATAAATGAGCCATGATATAGCAAATATAAATGCGCCATGGTACAGCAAATATAAATAAGCCACGGTACAACACATAAATGAGCCATGGTACAACATATAAATTAGTTCAGCGAGCTCCAAACAACACATAGAAACCGCGTATAGAAAGCGCATAGAGCATTGAACCCCTATGAGATGATCCAATCATCACGACCTGGAGAGAATGGTACTGCAGGCAGTGACCAGAGGATCTCGCTGACACTCAAAACTCCGAGTAAATGCCAGACGGACATATAAACTGACTGCCACTGATAGCATTAGTATTGGGACTCTGTGCTGGCACATAAGGGAATTTCCTGAGTGCTGTGATGTCGGTTCTTGACTCTCCTCAACTCAGCTGGCCCATCATCACCACCTGGAATAAAATTTGACCCCATGTTAAATCTGACCCCCGACAGTCACCTATTTGTAATGATAATTAATGTTTACAAATTGCAGACTACAGTGACCTTGCAGCCACGGAACAATAATTTCACCAGCATCCAGGCGTGGGACAGGTACCGGTATCTCCCCGGACCACCATCCGAGAAACAGGTCTACCGAAAGTAACAGGACACTCTACCGGATGCGCCTTATTAGGGTACGTGTCACACTGCATATCTAACTCGTCCAGCTGTTGTCTGTCCGCTGTTTTCTGTCCGTTGTTGCCCTTGAAGGTGTTGTCTTCTGTCCGTTGTTGTCCTTGAGAATGTTGTCTTCTGTCCGTTGTTGTCCTTGAGGATGTTGCCTTCTGTCCGTTGTTGTCCTTGAGGATGTTGTCTTCTGTAGGTGCTCGGATATGTTGGGATGTTGCCTTCTGTTCATTGTTGTCCGTAAGGATGTTGTCTTCTGTAGGTGCTCGGATATGTTGGGATGTTGCTTTCTGTCCGTTGTTGTCTGTGAGAATGTTGCCTTCTGTCCGTTTTTGTCCATGAAGATGTTGCCTTTTGTCGGTGCTGGGATGTGTTGGGAAGTTGACGGTTGGACATATACCAACTCTTATGTCGGTCTGTATGCTTGTCTGTCTATCTGTCTGCTTGTCTGTCTGGGTATGTTTGGGTGGGTGGATGGATGGATAGATAGATAGATAGATGGACGGGCGGATAAAATCAGCAACGGGCTATTTATAAGCAGATAGCTTTGCGTTGATTTCGATAGTATAAGACGTCAGCCGTGCAGAGAGTGCAAACTACTAAACTTAAATTGGCTAGTAAATCACAAACATCCAATACATTCCTGGGGTTGATTGCTACGTCCTGTAAAAGACATGCGACTAATATTAGCTGTCCTCGAATGTGTTAGGGTGTTGATAATGAGAACTGAGTCATAGGCCTATCTGTCTGTTTGTGTTTGGGTGGATGGATATATGGATGGATAGATCGTTGGATGGATACATGGATAGATGAATTGCTGGACAGATATATATGGATGGACCGATAGATGAATGGATGGAAGGAAGGATAGATAGACTGATGGATTTCTAGACAGACGTGTGGATAAATGGATAATTAAATGAATGGATGGAAAGATGGACTGGATGACTGGATGGACGGACGAATAGAAGGTTGGATGGATGATGGATGGATAGGATATATGAATAGGATGGAAGAATGGATGGATAGACGGGCAGACGGACGGAGGAATAGATGGATGGATGAATGGATGGTTGCATGGAAAGATGGATAAAAAGATGGATTAATGAACTGATTGATAGACAAATAGATGCACACTTATATTTATATATTTCTATCAAATTTTGCAGGTTGTCAAGTCAGCCAGTCTCAAGACGTTATTGGGATCAAACCTAAAAACACCCGACCACATCATTCACATATTATGTAGAGTTCTGCTGGATCTGAAACAATATAATCTTTTTTTTAACGTTCACACACATACACAAATACGTATTTGGGCGCTTCTATGTTAACATATTTTTAAAAATAAATGTAGAAGATATGAGAGGAATCACCATTGGGGGACATAACATCAATAACATTAGATATGGGGACTTTGTTTTAACGCTCGCTCGTTGTTAACTCAAGTGTAGTCCACACAAGTTACTTCTTGTAATACTGGACCGACATGTGGATTAGCTTTTCATATTACCAATGTTCCTCGCCATCAGGCGAACCCACACCGACTTCAGAGGTAAGATATGAGGATGATACAGTATTGATTGCAGATAATAAACAGGATCTGCAGAATTTAGTAGATGCGATTGTTGTACACAGTGAACAACTAGGATTAAAATTAAATTGTAAGAACATACGGATTATGATTATCACTGGAAAGAAAGTAATACCACAATGATAAAAATGGGAATATTCGTAAACAATTCAATAGACAACTATCTCGGAACAGTCATAACATCTGATGGGAGGTGCCTTGAAGAGATTAGAACAAGAATCGCTATGGTGAGGGTCGCCTTTTGCAAGATAGAAAACATACTGACTAATAAAAAGATGCCATTTGCAATGAGAGATAGAGTGTTGAAGTGCTACATAGAACTTGTACTTTCAGTGATATATTGTATAAACATCAAGACATCGTCGAGATACAGACAGACAAGCAAACCGCAGGACGGAGACTGCTGCAGATCAACTATCATCAATCTTGTCTGCAGAAATGTCACTGAATCATGATGATGATGATGATGATGATGATGATGATGATCGTGGCGATGATGGTAATGATGTGGAAAAGCGTAAAAGAAAATGAAAGGGTAACAACGCAAGGTGGTTGCATAAAAGACAATAAATACACACGAAGGATCTTAGTTATCTATAGGGTATCATTTTGGCACTCCGGACAAGTCCATAAGTGCTCAGACCCCCCCCCCCCCCCCCCTCCCCAACGTATACACTAGCTTCAGGCGGCTAATAGTGTCAGTTCTGTGTTGGTTGACGAGGCCCCTCATTCTCCCGATGTGTCTCTCGTGTCTGGCCCTGCCATTTATAACTTACAAGTACGAACGGGTGTGTCTTTAGGAATATAATATAAAAGTAGTACATTTACATCTGTTGTTTCTATTGTAATCTATTAACACAGTGGTTCTAAACCGGTGGGGAATTCCCCCTGTCAGCGTCACAGAACTAGGGATAGAATAGACTCGGGTTCAGACAGGCAGTGGAGTGCACTCAGGGAACAAACATAACTCCACGTTCGAACATTATCAATCTAGTTTAATGTAATGTCGATCTGGCGAACAGTCGTTTCGCTCTTCTTTCATCACATATTACATACACATAGACAAAGCATCATACAAGCCATACATCACAGTATCTGTCTATCATAAACAACTTATAGTAATCTAAAGTAATCTCTAATAATCTCTAAATGTATGTCCCTTAGAAGCTAGACCCTCCTTCCTGTCCAATGTCCAGTAGCCGTCTGCTTCTCGACTTGCGTCGGGTGAACACGTGGGGCTAGCTCTCTCGAGCAGCCCGTGGAGGTTACTCTTTCACGCTTCAGGCGGGTTGCGCCTGCAGTAAGGCGATTCGACCCCTTTTCTCTCGAATGTTCGAAACCCCGAACATTCGGGTTGCTGTACTTGTCTCCCTTCTTTGTGCGTGGTTTCTTTCCTCTGTTGTATCCCTTTGGGTACTAATGTGAGACCTTGACACCCCCCCCCCCACCCTAGGGGGAATTTTAGTGTTTCTAAGGAGTGAGGGGGGGGGGGGGGGGGATGAAGATTACTTTCAAGATCGCGTTAATACAAGAACCGATTACTTGGTATTGTTTTTCCCTCCATACTTTTACTGTTCTGCACTCCTCGCCTTTCTGATATTCGTCTTATAACGTAAGTAGACCCACAAATCATGTTTTATGTGGATGTCTAAACTTGTTCTAGTATGTGTTATTAAAGTTAGCTTCCATTCTTACGTATACTATGTAGGGGCAGGGTAGGGGAGGGGGGAATTTATAGGGAGGAAATATGAAAGGGGGGGGGGGATGACATTCTCAACATATGGTGAATGGGGGCATGGGTCACACACACAAAAACGGGTTAGAACCACTATTAACAGAAACGTGACAATGAACCATTGTTACGCCGCTGACACTAAGAAATACCACGGAATAAGTTTACATATTGAATAAATGATTACATAGAATAAACTAAGTTTTAAATGTGTGTTTATTCCATGTTGTTCGTACGTGTTTTATATAAGCGGGCCAGTCAATAAGTATGTCACACAGTCCTGTGGGATGGCAGGTAAATGTAGTTGGTGTTTTCTACAGGTGTCATTAGGAGATAGCAACATCGAACTTTATTATCCCGTTCGTCAGGTGGCGCTAGGTGTCTCATGCGCAAGCGCAGCGCATAAACAAAATGGCGACTGTACTTACGAAGTGTACAACCAAAGAGCAACATGCTGTTGTGCGTTTTTGTGGGCAAAAGGACTGCCTGCAAAGGACATTCATAAGGAAATGCTTCCTGTTTATGCTGACAAATGTTTGTCCCGTAAAGCGGTGCATAGCGTGTAGAAAACATCTTTCTTCGCCCTGTATCCAAAAATTCAAAGTTACGCCATCAGCAGGGAAGGTTATGCTGACAGTGTTCTGGGATTGCCAAGGAGTGCTTTTAACCAATTTCAAGAAGAAAGGTGACAATGTGAATTCGGAATCATACTGTGACGTTCTGTCTATGCTTCATGATACAATTCGAAGAAAACGTCATGACTAGAGGAGTGTTGCTTCTTCATGACAATGCCAGACCACATACGGCTCGATTAACTCGGGAGAAAATTGACCAACTAAGATGGGACGTTTTGGAACATCCACCTACAGCCCCGACTTAACCCCTAGCGATTTCCACCTTTTTTGGTCCACTGAAACCTACCTTGTCTGGAGACATTTCGCGAATGACGCCGAAGTTGAATGTGAAGTGAAAACGTGGTTTAGAAAACAGAGCACGCAATTCTATGCAGCTGTTGGGGGGGGGGGGAACTGATAGAACGATTGGACATGTGCATCAATGTTGGTGGAAATTATGTTGAGAAATAAAGGGACAATGTACGTATAAAAATAAACTAGTTTCAAGTTGTTATCTTAGTTAGTTCATTTTTCTGCAGCCATTTGTGGCTTACTTATTGACCCCCCCCCCCCCCCCCCCGTATGATCTTGTATTTGTTAGATTATTATTTACTGTTAGACTATTGTGTTGTTCGGTTTTGTCTTCTTCTGTGACGGAGAAGAAGAAGAAGAAGAAGAAGAAGAAGAAGAAGAAGAAGAAGAAGAAGAAGAAGAAGAAGAAGAAGAAGAAGAAGAAGAAGAAGAAGAAGAAGAAGAAGAAGAAGAAGAGGAAGAAGATCTTTTCTCCAGAGCATTCTGGTGTGTTGGGAAATGAACAGTGGAACACATTGGCTGGATCTGCACAACTGGGTGGAGTACTAGTGCACGATACGGCAGATGTGGTCAGGGCCCTTTGTCATCCTATGTTTAGCACGGAAGAACATCTTCGTCTGGGGAAGAGATAGCGGCAGTTGATCTGGTGGACACTCTCCACTCCGAGTGTATTACTGTATTTATGGCCTCTAAGGGTTCCCTAGTTGATATTTATGTGTAAAACGTGTACAACATTGGAACCGACCAATCATTTCTTTTGTTTAAATGTTCGTTAATATACTGGACACAGCAATACGGCCCGATGTGTTTGTGTGTATGTTACCTGACCTTTGCTGGTTTAATAAAAATTCCGAGACCTATTGAGCTATTTCAATAGCCGGATATGAATAGTGTCCATATTCCATAGCCGTGGGTTCATGTGGATGGTAGACCTGGCCAATGAAGACGCCATTTTTTAGGGGGTGTCTAGCTGGTAATGCGTTCAAGTACACTTGTTCCTACAGCGAAGCCCTGTCGTCATTTGGACGTGACAGGCTCGAATCCCAGTCGGAAACTATAGCTTTCAATTTTAGTGTTGTCTAGTGTATCCTCAACCCTCTACTTCTATGAGTGCCGAACAATACATGTATGTTTATTTTACTGTTCGCCGTGATTATGATGATGATGGTGATGATTATGATGATGATGTTGATGATAGTGATGATGTGGGAAGTAATAAAGAAAACGAAAGGGTAACAACGGAAGCTGGTTGCATAAAAGACAATAAATGCATACGAACGGATCTTAGTTATATGTTGGGGTATCATCCTCGCATTCCGAGGAAAGGTTAGACAAACACATAATCAAACTACAACTGGTGCCATTAGTATTGGGACCCTTCACTGGTTGTTGAAGATGAGAATGGAGCACGCATGGGACCACCTCGAGGGCTGTGATGTGGTGTCTTGACTCAACCGTTTAACCCCTGCATTGCTAAGGACATACGTGCCTCTCTTTGAGCAGTTTCTCTGCCAAACAACAAGTAGGCTTGGACCAAACAAAGATGGATTGCGGAAAATGGGAAGTAGGGGTGTGTCATAGTTAGTTTTCATCATCAAGTGCCATGCCGACTGGCGTAGGCGTTCATGACTCCCCACAGATCTCGGTCTTTGGTTTTCTGGATCAACTCTACCGTTGATATTCCTCCATGCCACCGTCGCAATCCATCCAGCATCATTTCTCTTGGTCTGCCTCTGCCTCTCTTCCCCTCGATCTTTCCAGTTGTCACGATGTTCTCCAATGCCTCTCTTCTCATCACATGACCAAAAAAGTTGTTTGCCTCTTTCTTATTGTTGTATATAATGTTCTAGTTTCATTAGCCTCTTTCAGGCATTCGTTGTTAGTTACTTTGGCAGTCCAAGGAATTCGCAACATTCGTCTCAGGAACCACATCTCTGTTGCTTCCAATCTCTTCCTAATTTGTTCATTTACATTCCAAGATTCACAGCCATACAGCAAAACAGGTTCTATATAGCACCTTAGCACTCTCTTTCTTACATTCAATGATATTGACTTATTGCATAAGATATTCTTCATTTTCTGAAATGCAGCCTTTGCTTGCCCTATTCTGCTCTTAATCTCTGTTGTGCATCTTCCATCTGATGTTATAAATGTCCCTAGATATTTAAAACTATCCACTTGGTGAAGAATTTTCCCTTCTATCTCTATTTCACATTTGGGTGTTACCTGTTTCTTTGATATCACCATTGTTACTGTTTTCTTGATATTCAAGGAGAGTCCTTTCTTTGCACTTTCTGTTACTACAATGTCCAACAGTTGTTGTAGATCTTTTGCATTATCCGCCATCAATACTGTGTCATTTGCATAGCGTATATTATTTATATTATAACCTCCGAATATTATTCCTGACTTTTCTTTGATTTCTCTCATTATTACTTCGCTATAGAGGAAGAAGGACCCATTAGAGATACACAAAGTGGAGAGTGGAAAAGAAGAAGTAACAAAGACATTTATGATCTGTTTAAGTCCCCGCTAATCACTGGTATCATGAAGGCTAATAGACTACAATGGCTGGGTCATATAGAAAGAATGGAAGATAATAGGGAAACAAAACTCGCTTACACTCAGGAAATAAATTACCGTAGACCCCGAGGTAGACCAAGAAGGCGGTGGAGAGATAATACATATACAGACCTACAAGCACTTGGAATCAACGACTGGCAAGAGAAGGTCCACCAGAGAGACGAATGGAGACGGATTGTATCTGCAGCAAAGAACCTCAATGGCTCGGAACGCTGAAGAAGAAGAAGAAGTATAGAGGAAGATGAGATCCGGTGAGAAAACACTTCACTGTCTTACTCCAGCTTTATGTGTTCATAATTTCCTTCTTTATGTCCCATTTTAATTGCTGCTATTTGGTTCCAGTAAATATGTTTTATTATTCTGAGATCTTTCCCATCAATGTTAATATCTTCCAACATTTTAATCAGTTCATCATGTTTTACTTTATAAAATGCCTTAGTATAATCTATGAAGCACAAATATATGTCTTTCTTTGTCTCTATTGATCTTTCTAATAGTGTCCGTAATGTATATTTTGCATTGTTTGTACCTTTTCCTTCCACAAATCCATACTGTTCTTCGCCAATTTCCATTTTTATTTTCTTTCTTGTTCTTCTCATTATAATTCTGAGTAGAAGCTTAGTGACATGATTTATGAAGTTAATCGTACGAAAATCTTCGCATTCAATAGCTCCTGGTCTTTTTGGTATAGCTATATTATATATATATATATATATATATATATATATATATGATATATATATATATATATATATCCAGTGCAGTAAATATCATTCAACATTTTGGTTAATATATCTCTCCAAATTCTCCCATTACTTCTAATTTCTTCTATGTGATCCCATCTGGTCCAGCTGTTTTTTCTTTCTTCATATGCTTGATAGCGTCAGCGACTTCTTCTTTAGAATAGGTGGACCTTCTAAGTTAATTTCTTCTGTTCATTCTGCCCTTTCTCAATCATATAAGTCTATTATATACTTATTCCACCTCTTTACTATAGCATCTTCCTCCAATAATATCTTTCCTATTTTTGATATTAAATACCCTGTATTTATTCTTATTTTTCCCCCCGTGAACTCACTGATTTGTTTGTGCATATTTTTTTAAATCTTTAATAGAATTTAATTCAATTTTCTCGCACTGTTCACTTAACCAACTTTCTTTTACCTTCAAGCACGTATTTATTATTTCTTTATTTATCTAATTAAATTCATATTTATCATGTTTACTCTGTTTTCTTTTGGCCATCAACTTTAACATTTCTTCAGTCATCCATTTTTTTCTTAACCTTTTGGATTCTCTCCGGTAATATTTCTTTGCTCATTTGATGAATTGAGTCCATTAACATTTCCCATTGCGCGTTTATCTTCTGTATTTATGCATTATGCCTATTTTTCACTCTGTATTGTTCTTGAATTTCTTTATCTGCCTTCAAAACCTCTTTATTAAGTCTCATGTTCATAACCACTGTTTTTCTTCTCTTCAGTCTTACTTTTATTATTCCACATAGTGGTACACTTTCACTATTACAGTCAGCACCCGGCATTGTCTTTACATTAATTAACGCATTTCGAAACCTTTTATTAATAAGTATGTATTCAGTTTGGTTGAGTATTTTCTTATCAGGGCTTTCCCATGCGTAAAGTCGTCTTTTATGGTGTGTTTCCAATGATCATATCATTGATATTTGCCCATTATATTAGTTGTTCTCCTCGTTCATTTTTTTTGGTACCTAAACCATAATTCCCCACTACATCCGCTATTTTTCCTTTTCCGACTTTTGCATTGAAATCACTTGGTATTATTTTTATATCTTGTGATTTAGTCTTAAAAGTTGTTAATATGGTAGCAGACATGTTGTATTATAACGCAATGTCAACATTTTAGCGATATATAAGTCCTTGGTAGATGTGGGAAGTCGTTTAGGACGATTAATCACCACATGGTATTTAATCAATTAAGTACATCGTCATCATGTGCCATGCCGGTAAACGTGGGCGGTCATGTTTTGCCATCTCACTCGATCACTAGAGTAGTGGATCAGCTCAGTGTTTGGATCAGCTGGGTGTTAAATACTCATTTAAGAATGCTGCACACCAGATTGCACACCGTTCTAATAGCGGATGTAGTGGGGAATTAATCTCCTCAGATTACGAACTATCAGTGCAAAGAAAAATCAACGTATAGAAAAGATGTTCCGGTTCAACTTTTCACATCAAACATCGCATATTTCGGGAACATCCGTAGACCCTGCTTATACTTACATTCTAAAGGTAAGAATGAAAACACTTCTAATTGCAAGTTAGTTGCATGTCGTTTACAGAACGTTGCAATGAACCCCAGGAACCACACTTTCCATCACTATTCTTGCAATATCATCTGGAGGTTTAGTTTAGTCAAAAGTATTTTAGTCTCCGAGACGCAATTCATTCATTCATTATGTGCCATGCCGATAAGCGCGGGCGGTCATGTTCTGCCATCTCACTCGATCACCAGAGTCGTGGATCAGCTCCGTGTTTCTGTCTCGACCATGCCACGTGGCCAAGCCATCCAGGTATTTAATTCTTGGTCTTCCCTTGGTCTGTCACCCTTGATCTAGCCAGTTGTCGCCAAGTTCTCCAATTCATTTCTTCTCATAACATGCCCAAAAAATTTTGACTGTCTAGTGTCTAATGTCTCTAATCAGTTTACGATCTTCATTTGTTTCTTGAAGGACTTGTTCATTGGTTTTCCTATCTGTCCGTGGTATTCTTTGCATTTTCCTCAGAAACCACATCTCCACAGCCATCAGATGTTTTTCAGCTTGTCTGCTCATTTTCCACGCCTCACATCCATATAAAAGTACAGGTTCTATGTAGCACTTCAAAACTCTTTTTCTTGTTTCAATTCTTGTTCTAATCTATTCAAGGCATCTCCCATCAGATGTTATGACTGTTACGAGATAGTTGTACCGATTCACTTGTTTAAGAATATGCCCATTTACTTGTATATTACATTGCGGTATTTCTTCTTTCCTAGTGACGACCATAATCTGTGTCTTCTTACAATTCAATTCTAATCCCAGATGTTCACTGTGTACAACAACCACATCTACTAAATTTTGCAGGTCATGTTCATTGTCTGCAAACAAGACTGTATCATCTGCGTATCTAATGTTATTGATGTATCGTCCCCCAATGTTGATTCCCTCCATATCTTCTATATTTCTGAAAATATGTTCACTGTACATGGAAAAAAGATCTGGAGACATTACACATCCTGTCTCACACCTCTCTTAATAGGCTGATATTGACCTACTTCATTATCAATTCTTATGGCAGCTTGTTGTTTCCAATATGTTTTTTTTACAAGTCTAAGGTCTTTTCCATCAATTTGTAGATCTTCAAGCATCCTGTTTGTCAGCAACTCACTTGCGACAGCATACAAGGATTCCCTTCTTTTGCACTACACGAAAGTGACAACTCGTATGGTTTGCAAAAGGATACATTTTATTGGGAGCTGATGGTACATAAGCTCCACGAGCGGAATACCACATCGGTATTAAACATCATATTATGTTATGAAGATGGCATGAGGACATGATGTTAATAATAATAACTACTGAAGCTAAGTCCTAACTATTGATACTGTCCTTAACAACAAAGTATCCACAGCGGATATACAGTCTGTTCCCTACGCCGTCGAGTCTCTGTCTGGCCCAAGCTACCTGTGGCGTGTTCAGCCACGAGCCAGTAGCTCTCCGTGCAACCGCTGGTTTACGTGCTTGTAGTTCCAGCACGCTGGTCACTTGGTTGTAGTAACCATAATTACATGGTCACTTCTCGTGCTGCGGGTTTCCCAGTCTCTTGGGTAACCCCAGCTCATGTACACTCGTTGCCCTCCTTGTTGGCACGAGTGTGTCCCGTTATAGCTATTTATAGCGTTTGTGTCTCTTCTGTCTGGTCTACTAAATCGTTATGTTACTTGTCCTTTTCCCTAGCTCTATTTAGCTCTTCTTAGCTTTGACAGCTTCTTCTTAGCTTTTTTTCTTAGCATGTTGACATATCTCACTTTATCGAAAGCTTTTGTGTAGTCAATGAAGCAGAGGTGTAGATCTTTGTTTACTTCTATAGAACGTCCAATTACTGTTCTCAGTATGTACACATCAATTACTGTACCCTTGCCTTCTACAAACGCACATTATTCCTCTCCTATTTCAGGTTGTATTTTCTTCCTAACTCTTTGCATGATAATTCTTAGCAAAATCTTCGTGATGTGACTCATTATACTAATTGTTCGATGTTGATCACATTCCAAGGCTCCTGATTTCTATGGGAATGCAATAAATACAGAATTACATTATTCATGAGATATATCTCCAGTGTCATATATGGTATTCAGGAGTCTGGTAACTTTATCTATTCCGTATTATTCTAAAGCATTAATCGCGCTATGCTGTTTATGAACTAGTTCTCTTCGTTTTCAGGTCGTGTAGAAAATAAGTATTTTTCTTCTTTTTTATATAAATATCTTATCCTGGTGAGAGGAAATGCACCATAAGGACTAAATGTTGTGGCAGAACAGACCAGGTCTAAAGCTTTGGTTGGCAGCTGGTCTAGGATCGAGTTCCACAGGCGGACAGTTAGAGCATTGCTTTGCTGATCCGGCAGCTTCTGCAGCTGGTCTTGTTCCAGATGTATTGGTGTTACCTTTTCTATGGAGCAAACTAGATAGGCCGAGAGAGGGATCGTGCCGCATGGGCAACACATGGTCTCTACAATTCAGCCCAGACTTTGTGCCATGGAGAGGTATAACTCCATCCCTAGTTTTCTGCCGCCTTGGGTTGTAGTTATTATGTCTTTTTTGAAGCACAATGTAGCAAACTGTTGTTTGCGCAAGGTGACAGTACAGTATGTAACAACTGGAATTTAAAGACGAAGGGAATCGACTTCATTGCACAGGGTGAAACCCATATGGTCCAGCCTCTTTCCACATGACGGCCTGTCGAAAGCGTCACACAAAGCATGAACTTCGCTGCTCTGAAGACAACCCCCGGGAGTCTCCGAGAAAACTGCCCTTGTGGACCGCATAACGGAGTCGTTCGGAATTGAACACACACTCTTCGGAACGCTATGCAGGCGGCTTAACCACTTCGCACCCCTCCCCTCCTCCCTCCCTCGCCCATAATAATTTGAAATAATTTAAATAACATTTGATCTATCTCAATCTGAAGCCCTGTTATCACTGAGACTTCTGGGGCCAGCACCGCCATGACGGAAGTGATAGAGTCCACGTGCGAAAACCCGCAATTCCCAAACTGGATGTGGAGGTACAACCGGAACAAGAAGTTACTGAGGTTTGAGCCTTGGTTCACTCGGTAAGCGGGCAGTTACTTACAGCTCTCCACCCGCATTTCGACAATCCTCTTTTCGATGCTTTTGTTATTTAGACAAATAGTTAGTTCTCTTTGCGTTTTCTCCCGTCATATTTCCACCATTCTATGCACTGTCTCGGCCACCTTAGTTTATGTACATGTAAATTGCCGTTTATGTTTGCTTTCGTGGCTTCGTACAGTGAAAGTGTTTCATAACTCCTTGACATACCAAGTTCAGGGTTCGGAATCTCCCGCGAGAGATTTGGAAGATTACCGCTTTACGTTGATTTTGATGTTTTGAGACGTCAACCGAATCAGAAAGCAGTGACAAAATACTGAACTAAATTGTCAAGTAAACCACAAACAGCCAACACTAACTGCGATTGACGTCATTAAGTGAATTACACTACATTGTTTCGTCAAACCTGTGGCTCAGCACATCCGACTTGACATTTTTGGGGGCTTTACTTTCCCTGGCCTTTGACTGTCCCTAGTCTACCTACAAGGCAGAAGGTTCGAATATCTCATCGTCGGTCCCTTGACCTGTCCGACATAGGAGACCCGGCCACTAGCTGCGCTACTGTCGATATAGCTTCTTGATCATTGGAACATGCAAATCCCTCAACCACTGTAAGGTGGAGGGACAGCAAAAGGGAATGCTGGGGTTGAATGTCACGTCCTGTAAGGGACATACAATTATTTTTTTTTTAAACTGACGTCATCCCGCATTTCGACTCTTCTCGTTTCAATGGTCTGTTTTTTTTCGACATGTAGCTCTTTCTGTTTTTATTTATTTATTGTTTTGGCTCTCTCTCGCTTTGAACTCAAGTGTAGCCTACACATGTCCTACAGCGCCTCGTGCACTGGACTAATTTTACGTGTGGATTAGCTTTCCCTGTTACCAGCGTCCTCTGCCAGCAGGCGAACCTACTCCGACTTCAGAGGTACTTGTAATTTACGTCTCCAAGTCAAGCAGAAGAAGTCATTATTTTAGTCCAACTGACCCGTGTAGGGGTTGAACACGCCACCTCGGAATCAGCACACCGGATGTTTAGGAGAAATGGCCGAATGAATCAGAGCCTCATTACGGCAATCGACCTGCCCAAGCGTCATACTCGTGTCCGACTGTGCTCATGACGTTACTAGAGCAGTTCGCTATCAACGTACTAGAGCTGCGGAGTTCGTGCTTTGTGCGAAGTTTTCCGCGCTGCGGAAAGAGACTGAGCAATATGGGATAAAACCCGGTGCAATGAAGTCGACCCTGTCGATTTTTAAGTCACTTTTTTAAGCTATCAACTTCGCGCGACATCATACATACGTTTCAGAACTATCTTCATCTCATCAAAATAATGCATCAGTTAGTGAATGAAAGCCCCATTAAGGATTACATCCTCGCAGCATTAACTATTCTTATATGATTGATTGATTGATTTAGGAACCGACATCACAGCATTCGGGGCATTCCCATAAGCGCTCCGTCCCCATCCTCAGCAGCCAGCGAAGAGTTCCAACACTAATAGTTCCAGTAGCAATCTTATTATATATCCGTTTCGCCTTTCCTCTGAGCGTCGAGCGCGGCCAGATCCCCTCGTCACACCTCGCTGCCTCTTTCTTACCAGACTATGGTGATCCATTTGCTCCTCCGAGGTGTGCACGTGCTCCCACAAGGCCGCAACCACGCCTGCCTTGTCATGTATCAATACTCCACCAAGTTCTGCAGAGCCAGCCAATCTGTCCGCCTGTTCATTCCCCAGCACACCGGCATGCCCCGGAGAAAAGATCCAGGTGATGCTTGCTACCCGTGATATTTGAATTCATAATTGATAACGTAGGACGACGCAAAAGACTAACGTCTCGAACGAAGGACAGGGGAAGGACACTCGGAGTCATAACTCGGGCGAACCAGCCCCCAGAGAGGTTCAAGAAGGTAAAAGGTCGAAACATTCTGGCAAGTGGGAGCACTTCTGACGATCAGAATGACAGGGGTAAAAAAGAGGTAAAGGACTCTTTCCACGCCTAAAGACCCGTTCGGTATATGGTGCTAGACCCATTTATTTATAGACCAGTGGGCACTCAGTGAGTGATGTGGTCAATATAACATCGGATATCAGAGGCGGTAATCTTTATTTTTTAACCTGCCCAGGGCCATTTTGATATTTATAACATTATTCGCAGCCATTAAAAATTATAAACTTAAAAATGAGCCTGCTATAATAGTGGGTTAACTAACCCTTAATGTGATGGCGTGGACTGCTTCTCTTTGGTGGGGCGTGTGGTGTTGGCTGGTATAGATGATGTTGCTAATAGATTTATTAATGTTTAATCGTTTAAGTTTGCAGAAGCCATAATGATTAATCTACATAGGGCAGTTTTGTGCAAACAGAGTTAGTTAGTTAGTCGCAGTTCCAACTTCACAGCAACGGGTCGTCCCCATTTAGCTCCATTCCTATGCCAGTAAATATCACACAAAACACTCCCCACTGCCCAATGTGAAAAGTGGAAAAGACAGGAGTCTCGACAAACAACAGCCCGCACAGATACACTGTGCATAATGCCGCCGCCAGAATGTCAACACAATAGTCCCCCACAAAACACCCAGTTCATTTCTGATGGAATCGGCAGTCATTTTCCCATCTGGATGTTTCCTAGATGTTCACCCATACAGTCCACGAAATACAGTTCATCGTCGGTGGCAGTCAACCAGAAGCCCAGCAGCCACGCATTTCTGCATAAGGCAAAAACCGGTCAGCTCTGGGACATAGCCATCTGCAATCGCTCCGAACATGCAGTCACGTTCCAAAAAACCTCGGGCAGATTCAAAAGCATTTCACATGAACCTCACAGCTCACAGTGTCGCACCATGCACTCACTCAGTAGCAGGGCGACGGAACCATCAAGCCTCCTTAGTCGCCTCTTACGACATGCGTGGTAGGCTACAGTGTTGCTATTCTTTGCTTCCCTTATGGGCCCCGGCAACACACAGGAGTTGTGCAAACAGAAAGACATGATAGTCATTTTTAAATTACCGTGGTAGACAACTGAAATTACAGTGCGAATATGCGTTTATTTCAGCTTGAAGGATTTATCTAAGTACTTTATCTTGTGTGATGTCTGCAGTATGTACGAGGTGAGGTGCAGCGAAATATGCCAGGCCATATATCGTGCAATCTGTTGTTTGTGTCTTCGTTATTCAATTTCAATATGGGAAAACATTGTTTTGATTGATGATGGTGCTAATAGATTTATTGATGATTATTTACAAAGCTTCTAGATGTATTGAATTTCTAGTCCCGCCCGCGGTTGCCTTGGCAGGGTCGAAAATCATGATTTCGCGGGCCTTATACGGCCCGGGAGCTGGACATTCTCCACCACTAAACTAAAACCACGTGTTTATCCTGTTTTCAATTTCAGCGTGGAAAGATGGCCTCCTCAGTACCGCCATATGGGATTGCCAGACAACTTCCGCTTCCACCCCGTGGGTCCGAACGAGAACGTGGAACACTTCCAGCAGCTGGGAGCTAACTTTGCCCATGACCTGGTAGATAAGAGACAGGCCGGATTCGGAAACGCGGCGCTTGGAAAGACACCAGGTCCAGCACCTCCTAGGTCAGTGGAGTACACCAGGTTGATTGCATTGTGGGTAGATAGGGGTCAGCGTGGCCGAGAGGTGTGCCACGCTGAAGTTTCCCGTGTGCTGTCGGCGGGGCATTTCCTGTATCAGGAAGTCAGATAGATCTGAAAGTTGACTTCTCGTTCAGAAAGCAATGGCAAACTACTGAAAGTGAAATTGTCTAGAACACCAGCGTGGGGCAAATAGCAACTTCCAGCAAAGGACTTGCAACACACATGCACACATACACACACACACACACACACACACGTGTCTGTGGTCTTAAACCTGGCTCGTTTTACCTAACACATGTGAGACAGTACAAGTACAACGTGATTTGACTTGAGACTCAACGACACAACGTTCAATGGATTTATTTACAGATCATATACCATACGATTATCATTACAATATATAAGTTATACTTCAATACACTTACAGACACAATACAGCTCACAGTCTATCTCTCAAGATGTACTAGCACTCGACTTTCAGGCACAGAAACTACACAACGCCTTTCTCTCATCATACGTCCAGTTGAGTCCACGTCCCAGAGCTGTCTGTCTATTGCTCGCAACGTGCCTTCCCACCTGAAGTGGCTTCACGAGGCCTGCGTGCGTCCTGCTTTGTCCTTGCCTGACCGCTGGCCGTCTCGTCAGCCAGTAACCTCGCAGGCAGGTAACTAATACTCGCCTGGCGGGCGTAACGAAGTTACGGCATCCCGGCTGGGGACTAAGTCGCCTGGCGGGCGTAACGATGTCACTGCATCTCTGCAATACTTTAGACTCTGACATGCTCCCCCGGGGCATCTTCATGAAAGATGTCATCTTTCATGTCTACTATATGTACATACTGGGTTAATATTTTAACCTTGTCAGAGTCTACCCTTCAGTTGTTATATACATTGGCATAGAAATACATAGGAATACACATCTTGGCATAGGAACACATAAGAAATGGAAGTTGTATTTAAAGACATGTGGTGTTCAACCTTTAACACTTGTCAAGTTTCATCCTCTCGATGGCTGATTACCTTAATTGCATTATTGACCCAGTCAGATCGGTAGTAACAGCTTCCCAAGCAACTACCTCGCAGCCTCCAAAGAAAAAGTAATAATATGGTTTTTTGAAACAAAAACCATCTGGCTAGACCGAAATACGGCTTTATATAAGTCGCATTTAACGCTCAAACCCTGACCTCATTTGGCCAGGAGCTCTTGTGTTGGTCTGCAATGTCGGTAACACTCTACCATGCCCAGTAGATGGCTTCTTGGTGTGTTAACAATCTGGCAACAACATGGTTATTTATATACAACACATAATCGTATACATTTCAACTTATCGCCCTTGGTGTAATGATGTAATAACAATTAAATGAAAGGGGAATAACTTCAAACTTTATGAACTATAATAATTTACAATAATTATTCTATTTCTCAGCGTCATAGCTTGATGTTTCTCCATACTAGCGAAAAAATGTCGATAGTATGAATAAATTAATCAAGATATGACTCTAAGATTACACTAAATAAAAAATATAAATACACAATTCGTGTATTCAAAATTGTTGATTCCTAAAGATTTTAGAAACGTCATAGCTTTTTAAACTTTTGTTTGTCGTCTGCTAATTTTGAACTAAATTTCTAACTAATCCGGAAGTACACACGAACAGCTGATGTTGAAACTTGTAGAACACTTGTTCCGGTCTGATGTAGTTACGGAATGTACAATGTTCTGATCGTTCATGTGTTGGTTGTTTCACTGGAAAAACTTCTGGATTTCGATTGACTGCAGTGGTGTAGATGTCAATGTTCAGGTCTCGATTTCACACACGGATTTAAAATATCACTGGAATGTTCCAAACGCAGATACCACTGTTAAATTGGATAGTTCGCTTACGGTTAGTTTTGAGCGAATGTGGCACTGTTCTTGTTTTGTAATATATACAATTAATAAAGTTCGCTTTCTACCACACACTACACAATTATTCACGACAATCACTACATTAATTAGTAAAATAAGAAAACTATATATATTGGGAATAAACCCTATCACATCACATCGTAGACATTACACAGCTTTCGTGAATGAAAAAAATATTCACTGATGGATGGCTGTGTTGCTCTGAGTGTATTTTACACACTGCACTCAGACATTGGTGCTCACTGGGTCGGTCGGACAACGGGACAAAAGATCGGCAATCGTGTTGGTTCTGCCTCGGATATGTCGAACCTCGAAGCTGTAATCTTGGAGCTTAAGAGACCATCGCGCTACCATTTGGTTTGAAGGTACACCTGAATTGATAAATCGCAATGGACTACTGTCAGATTCCACAATAAAATGGCGTCCTAGGAGGAATCAGGACAATTTGGTTATACCCACCACTAGAGCTAGGGCTTCCAACTGAGTTATTGACCAAGCCCGTTCTCTCGGTTTCAATTTCCTGGAGACAAAGTACACAGGATGTAGGATGTTATTGTGCTCTTGTAACAAGACTGCTCCAATCGCCACGGAGCTCGCGTCTGTGCGTAATCTGAAATCGATTTGTAAATTGGGCAACTTTAGAATGGGATTGTATAAGCTATTATCGGAAAAATACGATAATACTTTCTGGAATGCAAATTTTAGGCATTCATTGTTTACAATTTTCTCAGGTTGATCTTTTGTTAGTAGGTTAGTAAATACTTCGGTCAGTTCAGAAAAATTAGGTATGAACTGCCTATAATAATTTATAAGTCCTAACAAACTTCTGACTTGCTTTTTCGTAGTCGGAAGTGAGAGTTTTAGTATCTTGGACACAATGTTATCGTCTGTCGTGACAAAGCCATTGGATATTTTGTACCCCAAGAAGGATATTTCCTGATATGCTATGTCTACTTTTGCAGGCTTCACCGTCAGTCCGTGCTGTCTAATGCGTTCAAATGTCTGTTCTAATGTCTTTATGTGGTCTGTCATCGTCTTTGTGTGAACACAAATGTCGTCTATATAACAAATTATGTTCGGTATATCTACTAGTAACAGTCGTGTCATACGTACGAATGTCGCTGGGGCATTGACAAGCCCAAATGGAAGTTTGCACCATTCGTACAGTCCCCAAGGTGTGGCAAATGCTGTCAGATGTCTGCTCTGTTCGTCTACCGCTATTTGCCAGTAACCTTTAGTCATGTCTACCTTCGTAAAGAACCTAGCGTCTGTCAGTTCCGTCAGTAGATCTTCTGAGTTTGCCATTGGCTCCAGATCTAGAAGAGTTATCTTATTTAGTTTCCTATAGTCGACACAGAGTCTTATCGTGTTGTCCTTTTTGCGTACTATGAGCATTGGAGATGAGAAATCTGATTGGGATCGTCTTATGATGTTGTTTTTCTCTAAGTTGATGATCTCCTGATGTAAGTTTTCTTTGTAATGCAATGGAATGGTGTACGGTCTGCATTTTATGGGTGTATTTGACGTGAGTGTGATGTGATGTTGTACTAATTCTGTTTGTCCTGGGTTGTTGGAGAAGATGGTGTTGTACTGTTGTATGAGATGTTTGCAACTGTCTGTTTCTGCTTGAGTTAACTTTGGGTTGATTTTAATTTCCTTCAAGCAGTTTGTCGTGTCTAATGCAGGTGTTGGAATTTCGTCACTAGCCTCGTCATCTTCATGGTCTATTATCACTGTACAGGCTGTTGTATCGTCTTGTTCGTTGTCTCTGATGTAATATGGTCTTAGCATATTGACGTGGAATATTTTGTGTTTGTCTTTTATTTGAATCTCATAGTCTACAGGATGAAATCTGTCTTGTCACTTTAAATGGTCCTTGCCAAGAATCAGTCAATAAGTGTCTGTCACTAGGTAGTAGAAGAAGAACGTCCTGTCCAGGTGTCAACGTTATTGTCCTGTTACCTTTGTCAGCATATTGTCTATAAGTAGCACCAGATAATTTTAGTGCATCCTTTGCAATTATACAAGATTTGATGATTCTTTCACGCAATGATGTAACGTATACGTATGATGATATGGGTTTAAGTACTGGAGTGGAGTCAGTTAACATTTGATGATAAATAGTTAATGGGCCACGTGGTTTGGCACCATAGATAAGTTCAAAAGGAGAGAAACCTGTACTAGAATGTGGCACCTCGCGATAAGCAAAGAGAATAGCAGGTAAATATACGTCCCAGTTATTGGGATGCTCTTGCGTGACTTTAGCAAGCATGTGCTTTAAATCGCCGTTAAATTTTTCTATTATCCCACTCGAATGAGGATGGTACGGGGAATTGAAACATTGCTTCACTCCTAACATTTTGGTGAAAGCTTGAGTAGATGCGGCGATAAACTGAGTTCCCCTATCTGATTGGATAGTGTCTGGAAATCCTATCCGTGAAAATATATGGAAGAAAACTTCCATTATATCATTGGCAGTTATGTTCTTTAGCGGAATCGCTTCCGGCCAGCGGCTACATTGATCAATGACAGTTAGAATATATTTATTCCCTCTAGTTGTTGTCTGATTAAGAGGGCCCACTATGTCGACAGATATTTTTTCAAACGGTAGACTGGCTAAGTCAGTAACTTGTAACTTTGCCTGTGGGTGTTTACCTTTCTTTACAAGTTTTTGGCAGATGTCACAACTTCTGCAATACTGTTTAATGTCAGTGCAGAATTTGGGCCAATGAAACTGTGTTAATAATCTGGCTCTGGTCTTAGCGTATGCCATATGCCCTGCAAGAGGTATATCATGGGCAAGATGTAAGGCTTGCTTACGATAATCAGTTGGCAAAACAGTCTGCTCTGTTGTGTTGTCACCTCTGGTATAATACCTAGTGAGGATACAATTTTTCAAAGCAAAATGCCATTTTGCATTTTTGGTTACCTTTGGCTTTTGGCCGATCAGATTAAAATATTTCGACAATGAAGGATCAGCTTTTTGAGCTGTTATAAAAGTCTCCTTCATGGTTTTAGGAGGTAGTGATACTGGGCTAAGCATTTGTATAGCCTCAGTTTGATTAATTTCATCTTGCACTCTAGCAGTAGATCTGGTTACTGCGTTCTGACATTCAATGATATCAGATGGTGATGAAACAGTGTTATCAATGATGTCATGAGATCTTAGTGCTACATTAGCTACCATACATTCATTAGGTGGTGTAACATTATCAATGATGACATTTGATGGTGATGTTATGATATCATCAATGCAAAGAGATGTTATGTCATGAGGTATATCATTCACCTCTGGTAAATTTCCAATTATAATATCACACACTGGGTTTGTTAATGCAGCGCATTTTACTTTCCCAGTGAGGAAAGGTGTTTGAATATATGCCCATGCTAGTGGGTACTTTTGAATATTACCGGAGAATGTTCTGCATGTTACGTGCCTGCCTGTATAGTCTGTAGGCATTATGAACGTTCTCTTTAGACCAATAAGTGAACTTCCCGTGTCCCGAAGGACTGTAGCAGACTTGCCATTCACATATCCGTGATGGATGTTTATCCTGCCTTTGGAATCTACTACCAAATTAGCTTCTTCATTGGCAATAGGAATGGAATGGCCGCATGTTAAAATGCCATCTTCATAAAAGGTATTACAAACAGTACATTTATTTGCGTTAAACATATCAAAAGCCTGTGCTGAGTTCACAGGATGTTTCTCTGATTGTTCTTCATCTGATGATGAACTATCAAATAAGGCGGCATTTGCTTTGTTGGTCATTTGCCTACCTTTACAATCATGGCGATAATGTCCATACGCCTTACAGAGGAAACATTTACGCAAATTTCTAAAGGATCTACGCTCCTTATCTTGTCTGTTTACAATGTTTTGTAGATAAGTAAGATATGCGGGGTTCTTGTCACACATCTCGCCTTGATGGTGTGAAATTTTACAATATCTACAGTGATTGTACTTCTCAGATGTAGGCTTATGAGGTTTTTGCCTACTATAGGGTTTGTCATAGTTAGCCGATGCTCCAAAATTTATATCAGTAGCTTCACTGGCAAAACAATGTTTGTTGGCTGTGTAATAAGACGAACCACGTCTCTCAATCTCATCTACACTTGTGCATTCATTCTCTTGCAAAAATTTTGAAAATGCTGATGGAATGGATGAAATGACTTTATCTCTGATGATCAGATCTTCTAACTTTTGGTAGTTTTTATCAATTTTAGCTGCTGAAGTCCATTTGGTAAATATATCTCGGACTAAGCAGAGGTAGTCAGAGAACGTTTGACTCGGTTTGGGGCTCAACTTGCTGAATTGTTCTCTGTAACCTGCCTCATCTAACATAAAATGTGCCATAATCTTTGATTTTAGATAATGGTAATCTTTTCTGAGGTCTTTGGGGATAGTTTCAATGACTTTAAGAGGCTCCCCTGATAAACTCCTCATATAAATAATATTCCATTCAGACAGTGGAACCTGGTAATGGTCCATTAAAGTCTCAAAATTTTGGGTAAAGGCTGCAATGCAGTCACCCGAGGTATAATTACGTACGATACCTTGATATTTCTTGTACTGGTTTTCTTTCTCCAGTCTCTCAGATTTCTTAGACTCTTTGTTAATGGCAGTCTCGGTATCAAGTTGTTTGATTTTTAATTGCACTTCCAGTTCTTCTCGCTTACTTTGAGCTGCTATCTCTGCCTTCTTTAATTCTGTTTCTCTTTCAATCTCTGCTTGCTTGGCAGCTCTTTCAGCTGCTCTTTCTTCGCGCTCGTGGTATTCAGAGTATTTCTTCTCACTCCACTTCGTTAACTCATCACCTGTTAACTGTAACTTTAACCCCATATCGATGAAATCATTTAATGAAGACATGATGGAAGATGCAAAATGAAATACCAGCCACACAATTTGTTCCAAGTGGTTAGTAAAGTGAACAATTTACAACTGTGTTCTATTCACAATATGTGCCTAAATTTGCATCCGAAAGTATATGACAAGAAAAATATACTCAAGTGTACTGGATGCGGTGAAGAACGGTTGAAAATCGGGCTAGGAACTGTAGGGTCGCTACTTCGAAACACAAATGACCTCTACGGGCAAGGGTTTCAGATGGCACAGAAAACCTGCTTTGTTTTTGGAGGAAATAAATTAGGGTCTATTTGATGTGGTGTGCCTGCTTGTCACTACGTTTTGATTAGGTTTGTATGGCGTTGAGTGTAATTGTAGGTCGTAATGTTGTCAGTCAACAATTTTTTTTTCAAAACACAAGTCACTTTCTTTCCAAAACTTTCTGCTTTCCACAACTCAATTCACAAAGACAATCTAAATATATCTCAACACTCAATAACATTGATGACACATCACTTACATTAAGATGACATTCAGTAAGGACATAGACATCAAGTTTGCAAGATGGCGACAAGGTCACAGTGGCGACAACTTCACAATGTCGACAAGGTCAAAACGGTGACAAGTTCAACAATCACTGATGTTTTACACGTTTACAAGATCAAACAATATGTATGTACTTTACGTTCACAACTAGTCTCCATGTTCAAGCAATGTAATAATATATATCAAAATGAGCCTTCAACGATCACATTTACATGTACAATAAAGTTGGACACAAAATTCTAAGTTCACAACTCTAGGTTTAAATGTTAATCACTTAAACTACGTTCATTTCAAAGCCGGACGAATGCCACCACGTCCACACATGTCAGGGTCTTAAACCTGGCTCGTTTTACCTAACACATGTGAGACAGTACAAGTACAACGTGATTTGACTTGAGACTCAACGACACAACGTTCAATGGATTTATTTACAGATCATATACCATACGATGATCATTACAATATATAAGTTATACTTCAATACACTTACAGACACAATACAGCTCACAGTCTATCTCTCAAGATGTACTAGCACTCGACTTTCAGGCACAGAAACTACACAACGCCTTTCTCTCATCATACGTCCAGTCGAGTCCACGTCCCAGAGCTGTCTGTCTATTGCTCGCAACGTGCCTCCCCACCTGAAGTGGCTTCACGAGGCCTGCGTGCGTCCTGCTTTGTCCTTGCCTGACCGCTGGCCGTCTCGTCAGCCAGTAACCTCGCAGGCAGGTAACTAATACTCGCCTGGCGGGCGTAACGAAGTTACGGCATCCCGGCTGGGGACTAAGTCGCCTGGCGGGCGTAACGATGTCACTGCATCTCTGCAATACTTTAGACTCTGACATATATATATATATATATATATATATATATATATATATATATATATATATATATATATATATATATATATATATATATATATATATACTAGCTGACCCGGCCCGCCTTCGCCCAGTCCCTGGCGGAGATCTATCTATCTATCTCTCTCTCTCTATCTATCTGTCTATTATTATCTATCTATCTATCTATCTATCTATCCATCCATCCATCCATCTGTCTGTCTGTCTGTCTGTCTGTCAGTCTGTCTGTCTGTCTGTCTGTCCCGGGCCGGCTTCGCCCAGCACCTGGAGGGGAGCATCTCATTTAATTCATATAAGTAGTCATATAAGCTCCCGTTCCCGTTACTGACTATCTGTCTGTCTGTCTGTCTGTCTGTCTGTCTGTCTATCTGTCTGTCTGTCTGTCCCGGCCCGGCTTCACCCAGACCCTGGTGGGGAGCATCTCATTTAATTCATATAAGTAGTCATATAAGCTCCCGTTCCCGACTATCTGTCTGTCTGTCTGTCTGTCTGTCTGTCTGTCTGTCTGTCCCGGCCCGGCTTCGCCCAGCCTCTGGTGGGGAGCATCTCATTTAATTCATATAAGTAGTCATATAAGCTCCCGTTCCCGACTATCTGTCTGTCTGTCTATCTATCTGACCCGGCGCGGCTTCGCCCAGCTCCTGGCGGGGAGCATCTCATTAAATTCATATAATAAAAAAAAAAAATTAACTTAAGAATGTCCTTCCACACACCATTTATTATTTTTAATGAAAACTGTTTTTAATCACCTACATGACTGTAGATAACTTCTTTAAACATAAAAAGATGAGTTAGAAAGTTTTCACTATTTAAATAGATGCATTATTTTTATGAAAACTTTTAAAATGCCTTAAAGATTATATCATTATTTATTATAACGCACATGCCTGTAAATAACTGTAGACAAAGAGTTTATAAACCTTTGAAAACAATGCAACAATATATATAAATTATATATCAATGCTATTAAAAGTTATGCCCCTTGAAATAACTTTTCTTAAGTTACATTCCCTCGCTATATATAAATGATAATGTAAATTAAAAAAATAAATTTTAGTAAGTAAATAGCTGATTGAAAACTTTGAAAATGCCTTAAAGATTGTATCATTATTTATTATAACGCATATGCCTGTAAATAACTGTAGACAAAGAGTTTATAAACCTTTGAAAACAATGCAACAATCTATATATAAATTATATATCAATGCTATTAAAAGTTATGCCCCTTGAAATAACTTTTCTTAAGTTATATCCCCTCGCTATATATAAATGATAATGTAAATTAAAAAATTAAATGTTAGTAAGTATATAGCTGATTGTACACTAACAAACTATGACAGTTCGCTGCACGGGAATAAAAAGAAAACATGTAGAAAATTTCATCTCAATCGGATGGAACGTTATCGAACGCATCAAATACATCCCTACATACATTGTCGTTTATATATATATATATATATATATATATATATATATATATATATATATATATATATATATATATATATATATATATATATATATATATATTAGTAGTAGTAGTAGTAGTAGTAGTAGTAGTAGTAGTAGTAGTAGTAGTAGTAGTAGTAGTAGTAGTAGTAGTAGTAGTAGTAGTAGTAGTAGTAGTAGTAGTAGTAGTAGTAGTTGTTGTTGTTGTTGTTGTTTTCAGTAGTAGAAGAAAGAAGTAGAGGGCGAGGTAGTCAGCATCATCATCCTCGCTATCATCATCATCATCATCATCATCATCATCATCATCATGTTATACTCTATCTCCCCCTTCCTAGACTGGTCGTGTATGAAATCCAGAACCCCTACCCGAGGGACGAGCTGTACAAAGTGAACGAGATCCACAACCTCTCCCCCGGCATGTCCCTGCTGGACTACACCTACCTGCAGCCGCCAGCCAGTGATGCCAGCCGAATCCCGCTCAACCCCAGGTAAAGACAACACCGGCTTCCTAGCCGGGCTTTCGCTCAATCCCAGGTAAAGACAACGCCGGCTTCCTAGCCGGGCTTTGGTCGTGGTTTTAACGAACTCACCTACAACGTAGGTGACGATTTAACTACTTCCAGTGCCAAACAAACTAGGTTTGGACCAAACATGGTTTATTCATCTTCATCTGTGCCATGCCGATAAGCGTGTGAATTTATGTTTCGCAATCTCACGCGATCACGAGTTGCGGATCATACAACCGACCATACCATGTGGCCAAGCCATCCAGATATTTACTTCTCTGCCTTCCCCTTGTTCTCTTCCCTCTCGATCTTGCCAGTTGTCACCAAGTTCTCCAGTTTACTTCTTCTGAAAACGTGACCAAACAGTTGTGAATGTCTACGTCTAATTTCTCTAATCGGTTTACGGTTTTCATTTTGTTTCTTGTAGGACTTGGTCATTGTATTTTATGTCTGTCCATGATATACTTTGTATTTTCCCCAGAAACCACATTTATACAGCCATCAGATGCTTTTCAGCTTGTCTGCTCATTGCCCACGCTTCACACCCATACAAAAGTACAGGTTCTATGTAGCATCTCAGCACTCTTTTACTCGTTGCAAATGACAACATTTTATTGGTTAGTATGTTTTTCAAACATGGTACACAATCAAATGGATATGTCTTATAATGTAAATTTCCGTTAAATGAGCAATGAAATTGTGGAAGATACCACGAAACAAAACAAATAACACGATGACCCTAATCTGGCAATATATCGTCCTTCTGTCCAAATGGCAGGTCATATGTGGCGATATATGATCCTTCGGCACTGAATCAGTTAAAACATGGTCGGGAAGGGGTGGCGTGACTGAGTGATCTCGATGTCCGCCTCAGGCTTGGAAGGTAGCAGGTTTGATCCCAGCAAAGGCTGGAATGTTGTAAACTTTTTAGAACCACAGATGTCTAATTACATCACATTCATCTCTTCGGTAGTGAGAGCAGATCGTAGCCTTCTCAGAAAAGGTGCGAAAAGCAGAAGCTCCCGTGCACGTTAAATTCGCCACAGAAGTTAGAAATTACAAAGAGTAGGCTCTGCTGGCAAAATTGTTAGGCGAGGAAATGTACACATGGGTAGATAGAGGCCGTTACCTCGGACAGAATCTGTCTAGGGCAGTAGTTCCCAAGCTTTTCAAGCAGAGTGCCATATCTACTATTTTCGGTAGTTAAGCAGGCCACAACGTTATAAAATTTTAAAAGTCGTGCAAAATCATTCTTACCTTTCTTAACTTAAATTTTACATCAGTTTTGAAAATCGCTATCAATGTAATTAATTTACAATTGTAACGGTTCGTCATAACCAGTTACTTAAGTTCAGATGCCAGTTTATCAATGTCTGGGCACAAATCTGTCGTGCCCAGTCATAAGCGCAGCTATGTTACTGTCGGTGAGTCTGGAACGCTGCTTGTTTTTTTTTTTTTTTAAACGGTTATTGCGGAAAATGACTGCCCAAGGCCTTCCGTGCCACTTTCTGACAGCTGGCGGGCCACAAGTGGCCCGCGGGCCGTTGTTTGGGAACCTCTGGTCTAGGGGTGGGGGGTGCAAACCGTGCACAACTGCGCGGTGATATTTGACACACTGACCCTTGAGGTGCATAGCTAGACACTACCCTCTTCAGAAGAACGAAGAAGAGGAGGGAGAGTGTGTTTGATTTAGTTCCGTTAAGGGTCAGTTTTAACTGCACTTAAGCGCTCCATTGGTTTAGTTTCGCTAAGGATCAATTTTAACTGCACACAAAGTACTCCATTTGTTTAGTTTCCTTAAAACGTAAGGAATAGTTTTGACGGCACACTAAGTGCTCCATTGGTTTAGTTTCGTTAAGGACTAGTTTTGACTGCACACTAAATGCTCCAGTGGTTTAGTTTCGCTAAGGATCAGTTTAACGGCACACTAATGCTCGAGTGGTTTAGTTTCCCTAAGGAATAGTTCTGACGGCACACTAAATGCTCCATTGGTTTAGTTTCCCTAAGGATTAGTTCTGACGGCACATTAAGTGCTCCATTGGTTTAGTTTCCCTAAGGATTTGTTCTGACGGCACATTAAGTGCTCTAATTCCTCCTGCAGTCTAAGGTACTCTAAGGATAAGTGAAAGAGCACAGAAAATCAAAAATCCCACACGGAGGTCAGCACGGTCGAAGTTTAAGCACACCCGCTCTTAAACGTCCGGTGTGCTGATGCCGAGGTAATGGGTTCAACATCTACACCAGTCAGTTGGACTAACATATTTACTTCTTATCCCTGACTTGGGGGACGTAAATTACAAGTACATCAGAAGTCGGGGTGGGTTTGCCTGGTGGCGAGGGACACTGGTAATATTGAAAGCTCATCCATGCGCTAGTCAAGTGCATTAAAAGTAGTAGCATGTGTGTGGGCTACGCTTGAGTTTAATGCGAGCGAACGAACGGGAAAAACAAAACCAAAGATGAAGAAGAAGAAGAAGAAGAAGAAGAAGAAGAAGAAGAAGAAGAAGAAGAAGAAGAAGAAGAAGAAGAAGAAGAAGAAGAAGAAGAAGAAGAAGAAGAAGGCAATATACAATCTACAGATTGCACGGAGTAAGCATCTATTTAAAGACCTTACGTTATAAATGTGTTATCCACAGGCAGTATTTAGAACTGGCACTCAACCAGCCACAAGCTTTCCCGGGGACATTCCCGCACTACAATGCACCGATACCGTCTATTAGCCATCGGTGTGCAAGGATCTGCCCAATCAAAGCAGAACAGGACGTCCGCGATCCTCTACAGTTCTGGCTGGAGAAGAAAAGGAAACAGGAGACGCAGCAAGCCATGGAGAGTAGAATGATCCCTGGGCTGTAAGTAGCTGGGTTCCTGATTAACATGTCTGGTTCTCATTGATAGATTTGTACGAGACGTAAGTCGTTTGCGAGAACCATGTGATGACTGTGAATCTTCAAGTACAACCATGGTCAGACTGCGAGAACAGCATGTTAAAAGAGTTAACAAAAACACTGTGCAGGAAGCCAAAGAAGATTGATAAACCAACACAGAACTGGTGTCGCGAGCCGCTACATGCTGCGGGATTTACTGAGGAGGGGATCCGAGCACTTATGGACTGAATGGTTCGATGTGCAATGAGGATGATATGTTGACTAACTAACTAACTGACTGACTGACTGACTGACTGACTGACTGACTGACTAATTAGATTTGTACAGGATAGAGGAATGACCGTAGACCCCGAGGTAGACCAAGAAGGCGGTGGAGAGATAATATACATACAGACCTACAAGCACTTGGAATCAACGACTGGCAAGAGAAGGTCCACCAGAGAGACGAATGGAGACAGATTGTATTTGCAGCAAAGAACCTCAATGGCTCGGAATGCTGAAGAAGAAGACAGGATAGAGGAACCAGAACAAGCAGCAAGCTATGCAGAGGAGAAGATTCCCCGAATATAAGTAACTGGATGACTTAGATGTCGTGTGTACACCTCACACACAATATCCGAACTATCTCGTAGATAATTTATATATATCATGAACTATCTAATATATAAATACTAGAACAAGACCTCAATATTCGTGGTGTAGTAATATTTATTCAGATGGGACTTCGCCATGGTGAAGCGTCTTTTACGAAGTCATTCTTCGAATGATCCATTTCCACTAATGGTGTTGATCTATTTAATTTTCCCTGCATTTCATTTCACCCAATTGGCATCGAAGGCGAATAATAATAATAATAATAATAATAATAATAATAATAATAATAATAATAATAATAATAATAATAATAATATGATAAGAGGAATAGGAGTAGGCTAAGAGGAGAAGGATACGAAGAAGAACAATGCGGCCCCCCCCACCCCAGGTTGCCCATGTTACGCGCACATTGTTAACTCTATCTTAAACCCCATACCCTGACAGGCGTGTATATCATGATCCATCCAGGAAAGATAAAAATGGATCGTGACAATTAGGCCACACACAATATCAAATAATAATGTAAGCATCGCCAAGTTCATGAAAACTGTCCAGACCAATGAAAGGGTGTGGGAGTCACGAACGCCCAATGCTATTCCAGAGCATACCTAAAGAAAAAAGAAACTGGCGAAGAAGAAGAAGGAGAAGAAGAATAAAAGGAGGAGAATAAGGACAAGAAGGAGGCAAAGAAGAATAACAACGCCTATTTTGGTTTTATTAATTTCACCACCATCACTACTGCCACTACCACCACCATCAACATTATTGCTATATGCTTTTTAAGACAAGCCTGCCTTTGCTAACCATTCTCTATGTGGTGACAGTTCATATTTTTCGCGGTTGTTTTCTTTGACGCTTCCATGAGTCACTAGTATCTACTGTCAGATTCAAAGAACCTTAATGAGACAAGAATGAAGGAGGCGCTTCAGATTTAAGCAACGGATTCTATACACGGCGTACAATACAACAATGTCATATCCAGGTAAATGTGAATGTTCTTAAGTGAATTGGCGCAGCTGTGTCAGAACAGTTCTAATATCTGATGGGAGGTGCCTTGAAGAACAAGAATCGCTATGATGAAGATAGCTTTTGACAAATGGAAAACATACTGACCAATAACAGATTCAGTTGCAACGAGAAAAACAGTGTTGAAGTACTATATATAGAACCTATACTTTTGTATGAATATGAAGCGTGGATAATGAGCAGACAAGATGGAAAAAAACATCTACTGGCAGTGGAGATGTGGTTTCTGAGGAAAATGTCAAGGAAAACGTGGCCAGACAGAAAAAAAACCAATGAGCAAGTCCTGAAAGAAACAAATGAAAACCGTAAACTTAATAGGGAAATTATACGTAGACAGTCAAGATGTTTTGGACATGTTATGAGAAGAAATAAACTGGCAAACTTGGTGGCAACTTGCAAAATTGAGGGGAAAAGAACAAGAGGAAGTCAGAGAAGTAAATATCTGTATGGGTTAGCCACATGGCATAATCGAGAGAAAAACACAGGGCTGATCCACGATTCTGGTGATGGTGTCAGATGGGGAAACACGATTTTCAACATGGCACATGATGATGATGATGGCAACTTGGGCATATGGTGCTAGGCACAGATGTTTATAGACCATCGGCAATCAATGGTTCATGTGGTCAGTATCAAGTCTTATACATGAATGAGCTACCCCTGTAAGGAGCGGGTGGCCAGGTGATCTCTGTCACGATGTCCCGGTTAGAATTCTCGGACAGGCAATCGACTTGTATCTATGGAAGACCAAATAGACATCTCAGCTTGCATGCAGTATATACGACACTTGTATCTATGGAAGACCAAATAGACATCTCAGCTTGCATGCAGTATATACGGCACTTGTATCTATGGAAGACCAAATAGACATCTCAGCTTACATGCACTACATACGGCACTTATACCTATGAAAGACCAAATAGACATCTCAGCTTGCATGCAGTATATACGGCACTTGTATCTATGGAAGACCAAATAGACATCTCAGCTTGCATGCAGTATATACGGCACTTGTATCTATGGAAGACCCAATAGACATCTCAGCTTACATGCACTACATACGGCACTTGTATCTATGGAGGACCAAATAGACATCTCAGCTTGCATGCAGTATATACGGCACTTATACCTATGGAAGACCAAATAGACATCTCAGCTTGCATGCACTACATACGGCACTTGTATCTATGGAAGACCAAATAGACATCTCAGCTTACATGCACTACATACGGCTCTTATACCTATGGAAGACCAAATAGACATCTCAGCTTGCATGCAGTATATACGACACTTGTATCTATGCAAGACCAAATAGACATCTCAGCTTGCATGCAGTATATACGGCACTTGTATCTATGGAAGACCAAATAGACATCTCAGCTTGCATGCAGTATATACGGCACTTGTATCTATGGAAGACCAAATAGACATCTCAGCTTGCATGCAGTATATATGACACTTGTATCTATGGAAGACCAAATAGACATCTCAGCTTGCATGCACTACAAACGGCACTTGTATCTATGGAAGACCAAATAGACATCTCAGCTTACATGCACTACATACGGCACTTATATCTATGGAAGACCAAATAGACATCTCAGCTTGCATGCAGTATATACGACACTTGTATCTATGGAAGACCAAATAGACATCTCAGCTTGCATGCACTACATACGGCACTTGTATCTATGGAAAACCAAATAGACATCTCAGCTTACATGCACTACATACGGCACTTATATCTATGGAAGACCAAATAGACATCTCAGCTTGCATGCAGTATATACGACACTTGTATCTATTTGGTGTCAGGTCTTAGTCAGATATGACTGAGCTACCGTATAACAGTAGACGGTACTACCTGGTTTCTGTTAGCGCTGAACGTTGGGCGGCGCTTACCAAACCCGACACCCCACATTGTGCCAACGGCTTCGGGCGGAAGAGCGCAATTGGGAGGGTACAAGCCTTACCCTGGTGCGAGGAAATGCAAGCTAAAGACAAAATGTCATGGCAGGGCAGACCAGGCCCTAAGCCTTGGTTGGCGACTGGTCTAGGATCGAAGCTCCGACAGGCGGACAGTTAGAGCATTGCTTTGCTGATCCGGCAGCTTCTGCAGCTTGTCTTGTTCCAGATGTAGGGGTGTTACCTTTCCTCTGGAGTAAACTAGGCAGGCCGAGAGAGGGATCATGCTGCATGGGCAACACATGATCTCTATATTTTAGCCCAGGCTTTGTGCTATGGAGAGGCAATAACTCCATCCCTGGTCTTAACTGGTCTCGGAATCAAAGCGAGAGGCAACTGTTACGGGTTATAAGTCCTTGTCAGTTGGCGTAGACATGGGGCGCCACGCGTTGCCTCTGACGGTGGGAGACACCTATAGGTGTCACTGATCAGCTACCGCCCGCCTCAAGCTGGGCAGCCCCCAGCCAATTGGGTGCTGATCCGCCACAGCCTGCCTGCTTCAATGGGTGCTTGGGGCTAGGACAAAATCTGAATCGCAGGCTGTAAAACCAATGCACCAGGTACAAACAAAAATAAAAATAGAAACCTCAAGCTACGGCTTGCAACCTGGAACGTGAGAACCATGTGTCCAGGATTTTCCACTGACTTGACCAATATTGACGATGTGAGAAAAACGGCTGTGATTGATGCCGAACTCAATCGTCTAAACATTGATATTGCTGGCCTGCAGGAGACTCGCCTCGCTGAGGAAGGGTCACTCAGGGAAAACAACTACACCTTTTTCTGGAAGGGTAGAGGGCAGGCAGAAAAAAGGCAACACGGTGTGGGCTTTGCAGTGAAGAATTCGCTACTGGGAATGATTGAAATTCCAGCAGGAGGAAATGAAAGACTATTATCCCTGCGCTTGGCAACCTCTTGTGGGTTTGCCACCATTATTACTGCATATGCACCGACACTCGATTCCTCTGATGATGTGAAGGATTCGTTCTATGAGGAGTTAGACTCCGTGATCAAGGCAGTTCCAAAATCTGACTACATTTATATGCTCGGTGATTTCAATGCTCGTGTGGGCAAGGACTCGAGTTCATGGCCAGTGTGCCTTGGAAAATACAACATCGGTCGCATGAATGTAAATGGGCAAAGGCTGCTGGAGCATTGCACCAGTAATGACCTATGTATTACAAACTCCTTTTTTAAAACAAAAGAGATGCATAAGGTCACATGGAAACATCCAAGATCCGGCCATTGGCACCAGCTGGACTTCATCATCACACGGAGACAACATCTGAACCATATATCATTGACTCGTAGTTACCACAGTGCTGACTGTGATACGGATCATTCTTTGGTTGTTGCAAGGGTTAGACTGAGACCAAAGAGAATCTACACAGCTAAACACAAATCTAGCCTCAGGATTAATATTATTAACACTCATGATCCTGAAAAGTGCTTTCAGTTTCAACAGCAACTTGAAGACGCTTTCACTGATACACCAGAAAATTGTACAGTAAATGAAAAGTGGGGTCAAATTAAGGAAACTCTTTATAAAACTGCCGTAGGGGTTTACGGCACTGTGGATCATAAGAGGCAGGACTGGTTTGCGGCCAACAGCGAGACTCTGCAGCCCTTGATTGATAAGAAGAAGAAAGCTCTCTTAAGAAACAAGGAAAGACCAACGCGTAACACTCTGAGTGAGCTTAGGCAAGCTAGGAAGGATGTGCAAAAGGCTGCCAGGCAGTGTGCAAATGATTATTGGATCAAGTTATGTGAGTCCATTCAAATCGCAAGTGATAAGGGAGACATAAGAAGCATGTATGAAGGAATAAAGAAAGCCTGTGGTCCAGTGATCAAAAGAAGTGCACCATTGAAAACCTTGACTGGAGAAATCATCACTGATAAGAAACAGCAGATGGACAGATGGGTAGAGCACTATTTGGAGCTTTACTCAAGTGAGACCAAACTAGCGGATGATGCCCTCAACGCCATAGAGGCTCTACCAACTCTTGACCACCTGGACACACTTCCCACCATAACAGAAGTTAAGTGTGCTATAAATGAACTTGCATCTGGCAAGGCTCCAGGTAAGGATGGGATTCCAATAGAGGTTATCAGGAGTGGGCAAGACACACTCACTATACAGATCCACCAGCTAATAGAGCTATGCTGGCGTGAAGGACAAGTCCCACAGGATTTCAAAGATTCAAGCATCATAACACTGTACAAGAACAAGGGCGATCGGAGCGACTGCAACAACTATAGGGGTATCTCACTTCTGTGTATTGTTGGAAAAGTATTTGCCAGAATTGTTCTGCGCAGACTTCAAGTCCTAGGAGATCAAGTCTACCCCGAATCACAGTGTGGCTTTCGACAGAACCGGTCTACCACTGATATGATATTCTCATTGCGACAAATGCAAGAAAAATGCCGTGAACAGAATCAACCACTGTTTATTGCCTTCATCGACCTCACAAAGGCATTTGATTTGGTCAGTCGTGAGGGTCTGTTCAAGGCACTAAAGAAGATTGGCTGCCCACCAACTCTTCTGTCCATTGTGGAATCGTTCCACACAGGCATGAAGGGTATAATCAAGTTTGATGGTGCAACTTCTGAAGAATTTGAAATCAAGAGTGGAGTTAAGCAAGGTTGTGTACTAGCTCCCACCCTCTTTGGAATATACTTTTCACTTCTACTGAAATATGCATTTCATGATCAGGATGGTGGTATATACATTCACTCACGCTCAGATGGCGGCCTCTACAATGCTCAGAGATTGAAGGCTAAGACCAAAATTAGGAGGGTACTGATCAGAGAGTTGCTTTTTGCAGATGATGCTGCAGTTACGACCCACTCTGAGGAAGAATTGCAATGTCTACTATCTGCATTCTCCAATGCTTGTTCTGAATTTGGTTTAACAATTAGCAAAAAGAAGACACAGATTATGTCACAAGGTGCACATGGGGTACCATCAATCTTTATTGACGACGCCGAACTAGAGATAGTAGACCATTTTACATATCTAGGATCAGTGGTAAATAGCAAATTATCCCTAGATCAGGAAATCAACATCCGGATTGGTAAGGCAGCAACAACAATGAACAGGTTAAGAAAAAGAGTCTGGGAGAACAGGAAGCTTACTGCCAAAACAAAAGTCCTTGTCTATCAAGCCTGTGTCCTTAGTACTCTTCTCTATGGCAGTGAAACCTGGACAACTTACTCACACCAAGAGAACAACTTAAACAGCTTTCATATGCGGTGTCTGCGAAGAATTCTTGGTATTAAGTGGCAAGACAAAATCACAAATACTGAAGTATTGGAAAGATCAGGTTGTGTGACAGTTTATTCCATGCTCAGTCTTCGTAGACTTAGATGGATAGGACATCTTAGGAGGATGGATGATGGTAGAATACCAAAGGATATCTTTTTTGGTGAATTACAGATGGGTAAGAGATCTCAGGGTCGGCCTCTACTACGATACAAAGATGTGTGTAAGCGGGACATGATTGATACAGGCATTGATAATGCACATTGGGAGCAAGTCGCCGCTGAACGTGTTGCATGGAGGGCAAATATCAGAAATGGAATAAAGTCAAAGGAGAAAATTATTGCAGAAAAGTCACACACCAAGCGTTTGAGACGTAAGATGGTGCATGATGGTGGAAATGACCACGTGTTCACATGCACCCACTGTGAACGGACATTTACAGCGCAAATTGGCCTTATCAGTCACACTCGCTACCGCCATAGTTAAAAGTTATTATGCCTTTTTAAAGCACAAACTATCGTCTGTCAAGACGGCAAGGTGCCAATGTGTGATGTGTGATCTATGGAAGACCAAATAGACATCTCAGCTTACATGCACTACATACGGCACTTGTATTTATGGAAGACCAAATAGACATCTCAGCTTACATGCACTACATACGGCACTTGTATCTATGGAAGACCAAATAGACATCTCAGCTTGCATGCACTACATACGGCACTTGTATCTATGGAAGACCAAATAGACATCTCAGCTTACATGCACTACATACGGCACTTATATCTATGGAAGACCAAATAGACATCTCAGCTTGCATGCAGTATATACGGCACTTGTATCTATGGAAGACCAAATAGACATCTCAGCTTGCATCAGTATATACGCCACTTGTATCTATGGAAGACCAAATAGACATCTCAGCTTACATGCACTACATACGGCACTTGTATCTATGGAAGACCAAATAGACATCTCAGCTTACATGCACTACATACGGCACTTATACCTATGGAAGACCAAATAGACATCTCAGCTTGCATGCAGTATATACGACACTTGTATCTATGGAAGACCAAATAGACATCTCAGCTTACATGCACTACATACGGCACTTATATCTATGGAAGACCAAATAGACATCTCAGCTTACATGCACTACATACGGCACTTGTATCTATGGAAGACCAAATAGACATCTCAGCTTACATGCACTACATACGGCACCTATACCTATGGAAGACCAAATAGACATCTCAGCTTGCATGCAGTATATACGACACTTGTATCTATGTAAAACCAAATAGACATCTTAGCTTACATGCACTACATACGGCACTTGTATCTATGGAAGACCAAATAGACATCTCAGCTTTCATGCAGTATATATGACACTTGTATCTATGGAAGACCAAATAGACATCTCAGCTTGCATGCAGTATATACGGCACTTGTATCTATGGAAGACCAAATAGACATCTCAGCTTTCATGCAGTATATACGGCACTTGTATCTATGGAAGACCAAATAGACATTTCAGCTTGCATGCAGTATATACGACACTTGTATATATGGAAGACCAAATAGACATCTCAGCTTGCATGCAGTATATAGTTAGTTAGTTAATTAGTCGACAGATCATCCTCATTGCACATCGAACCATTCAGTCCATAAGTGCTCGGATCCCCTCCTCAGAAAATCCCGCAACGTGTAGCGGCTAACGACGCCAGTTCTGTGTTGGTTTATCAATCTTCTTTGGCTTCCTGCGTAGTGTTCTTGTTTGGCCACCCCTCTTTTAATTTGCTGCTCTCGCAGTCTGGCCATTGTTGTAGATTCACAGTCATCACTTGGTTCTCGCAAAAGTCTTACTTCTCGTAGAGCATTCAGAATGTCAGCCTGGTCCATGGCGCGTCCGCCCTCCACAGCAGCCTCACCTGCGAGCTTGTCAGCCCGCTCATTTCCTTGTACTCCCGCATGCTCTGGCACGAAGATGAAACTAATCTTTGCCAGCCGAGACCGCTCCAGAGACAGCAACCATTCTCTTCGGATCGACCCCTCCTCTATCCTCTTGATCATGTTCATTGAGTCGCTAAGGAAACAAGCCCTAGTGAATGTCTGTGTCTCGAGCCATGTTATTGCTTTACTTACTGCCATGACTTCCATGGTCAGGCTACTTGTGGTTTCAGTTGCTTGCTTGCTTGTGTTCGTTGGCTTGAGCTCCAACGCGAAGTCCTGTATGTCGGATGAAGACATCCTGTTGTCCAACATCAGTGTGATGTCATACAGAACCTGAGGTTTGCGTGAGTATCCGTTGTCTCATGTCTGGCTTATTGGTGTGCAGACTGGTGGTTCCTCGCCGTACAGGCAGACACTCTTCGACTTCGGAGGAATCGGCGATCCTACTGACTTTAGCCAGGACCCCGAAGGGACCTGTTGCCCAGGACGCTCGACGAGGACGCGTCAATAGGTCTTGGCCAGTATATAACCCGGCCCTGGTGCCTTGGAAACACCTCTGCGTCCCATGGTTTCAGTGAAAGCACCAGAGTCCTCCTTCACAATTCTCCCTCCGGCCCGAGCTGTAAAGGCCCATGAGCTTCTCACATGTCGGACGACCGACCCATCTGTGTAGATGACCGCGTCACCGTCTAGCGAATTCTCGAAAATCAACGCTTGTACTTCAGCCTCAACAGCAGCCGGATTTTCTTGTCTGCATTTTCTATCTAGTTGGATGCAAACTGAAAAGGATGTGCAGAAGTCTGTTGGCACTTGCACCCACTCCTCGCCAGGTTCTAAGTCCTCAAGTGAACACACCTGTTGAAGAATGTCTTCGGCTTGACCCATCCACGACCGTCCTCTTTTTAACCTGCTGCCCTTCACCTTCCTAATTTCACTATGCAGTGGATGTTGTGTGACTGCGTTAATTCTGAGATAGGCGCGTGCCCTGCAACCTTGTATTCTCTCTTCAATGGTTGGAAAATCAAGAAGGTAGCGCATCGCCCTGCATGCTGTATCTCTTGTACATCCAAGAATAATGCGTATAGCTTCATTCTGTATCCTGAGAGTCAGGATTGCCATTGCATACTCCAAAACAGACATGACCAGCCCCTCGTACAGAAGACATAAATGGCGCTGCTCACAGTTTGCTGCCGCTATCACCCGCATCGCTGCCAAACCCCGCTTGGCCTTTGTTATCACCTGGTCTATGTGCACATTATAAGCAAGGCTTCAATCAAACCGTATCCCCAGGTAATTCATTGCCTGCGTTCTTTCCACCGTCTCTGAACCCAGCATTACAGTTGGTGTTGGAGTGTTGACAATATGATTATTCAACGAGAACCAAGTCACTGGTGCCTTTGTTGGGTTGACCATTGCCCCAGCTTCATCACACCAAGTACTTATGCGATTGAGTTCGGTTTGTAGTTCCACAGCAACCTCCTCTCTATCCTTACCCTGACGATACACTAAAACATCATCGGCATATGACAATGTCCATGCAGTATATAAGACACTTGTATCTATGGAAGACCAAATAGACATCTCAGCTAGCATGCAGTATATACGGCACTTGTATCTATGGAAGACCAAATAGACATCTCAGCTTGCATGCAGTATATACGACACTTGTATCTATGGAAGACCAAATAGACATCTCAGCTTACATGCACTACATACGGCACTTGTATCCTATGGAAGACCAAATAGACATCTCAGCTTGCATGCACTACATACGGCACTTGTACCTATGGAAGACCAAATAGACATCTCAGCTTGCATGCAGTATATACGACACTTGTATCTATGGAAGACCAAATAGACATCTCAGCTTGCATGCAATACATACGGCACTTGTACCTATGGAAGACCAAATAGACATCTCATCTTGCATGCAGTATATACGACACATGTATCTATGCAAGACCAAATAGACATCTCAGCTTGCATGCAATACATACGGCACTTGTACCTATGGAAGACCAAATAGACATCTCAGCTTGCATGCAGTATATACGACACATGTATCTATGGAAGACCAAATAGACATCTCAGCTTGCATGCAGTATATACGACACTTGTATCTATGGAAGACCAAATAGACATCTCAGCTTGCATGCAATACATACGGCACTTGTACCTATGGAATACCAAATAGACATCTCAGCTTGCATGCAGTATATACGACACATGTATTTATGCAAGACCAAATAGACATCTCAGCTTGCATGCAGTATATACGGCACTTGTATCTATGCAAGACCAACAAGACATCTCAGCTTACATGCACTACATACGGCACTTATACCTATGGAAGACCAAATAGACATCTCAGCTTGCATGCAGTATATACGACACTTGTATCTATGGAAGACCAAATAGACATCTCAGCTTGCATACACTACATACGGCTCTTGTATCTATGGAAGACCAAATAGACATCTCAGCTTGCATGCAATACATACGGCACCTGTATCTATGGAAGACCAAGTAGACATCTCAGCTTGCATGCAGTATATACGGCACTGTGATGTAGGGGACAGTGAATGCGTTTCACTATTCCCCGACATACGAGGGTTCGAAATCAACTGCGGGAGATTTGGAAGCAGGCCATTGTGCGTTGATTTCCATGGTGTGAGGTGTCGGTCGTTAAGAAAGCACTGACAAACTACTGAAGGTAACAACTGCCTATTAAATCAGAAACAGGCATGACATGCTGGGGTTGATTGCCACATCCTGTAGAGGACATGCAAAGTAGCATTTATGCAATATTAGCTTGCATACTTGTGGCGACTACGTAGGCGATGTGATCTTTGACCGCCATCTCTTCTAAAATTAACAGCGTTATCACTTCTACATTAATATTGTCATTACTTCTAAAATAATATCGCCAACGCTTATGAAATAATATCGCCATCTTTTCTAAAATAATATCGACATCTCTTCTAAAATAATATCGACATCTCTTCTAAAATAATATCGACATCTCTTCTAAAATAATATCGACATCTCTTCTAAAATAATATCGACATCTCTTCTAAAATAATATCGCCATCTCTTCTAAAATAATATCGACATCTCTTCTAAAATAATATCGCCATCTCTTCTAAAATAATATTGACATCTCTTCTAAAATAATATTGACATTTCTTCTAAAATAATATTGACATCTCTTCTAAAATAATATTGACATCTCTTCTAAAATAATATTGACATCTCTTCTAACATAATATCGCCATCTCTTCTAAAATAATATCGCCATCTCTTCTAAAATAATATTGGCATCTCTTCTAAAATAATATAGCCATCTCTTCTAAAATAATATTGACATCTCTTCTAAAATAATATTGACATCTCTTCTAAAATAATATAGCCATCTCTTCTAAAATAATATAGCCATCTCTTCTAAAATATTATCGCTATCTCTTGTAAAATAATATAGCCATCTCATTAAAAATAATATCGTCAAATCTTATAAAATAATATCGCCATCTCTTCTAAAATAATATAGCCATCTCTTCTAAAATAATATGGCCAACGCTTATACAATAATATCGCCAATGCTTATACAATAATATCGCCATATCTTCTAAAATAATACTGCAAACGCTTATAAAATAATATCGAAAACTCTTATAAAATAACATCGCCAGCTCTTCTCAAATAAATATAGACAGACTTGTGGTTTAGTCTAGAAATGATGACAGATTCATTTAGAATAGATGATACTATTTTCTCTGAAGCTGTGATAATATTTGTGTAAGATACTCCATCCTAGGCTCCCGTGTTTACGCCACCCGACATGAGCACCAGAAAGTGTCTCGGGAAGTAGAGGCGACCAGCGCGATACTGACCCCATCACATTCCATTTGCCGATTGGTCTATAAGAACTATAGATGCTTGTCTAATTGGCCTCATGGCCTGTAAAAAACCGTTTGTTGCGTATCCTTTACAGGACGTCGCAGTCATCCCCAGCAGTTATTTTTGGGACTGTGACTCCTTGGTAAGGTTACGTTCAGTTGTTTACCATTGCTTTCTGAATGACCGGCACTAACACCATTATATGAAAATCAAAGCATGGCGGTCTTTTGCCAAATCGCCCGCAGCTGTGTTTCGAACGCGGTATGGGGGATTGCGAATTGTATCCGTAACTCCTTCGCCACACAGCATTGTGGCCTGCAAAAGGGCCCTTTGTTTGACTTACTTCACGTTTCTTCCTCTTCTTCCAGATATCTGCCTCCTATTTACCAGCCGCCCTGCAATCTTGTGACGATGGCTCGACTACAGGACAAGTTCTAGCCCGCGGGGGAGAAGGACGGGACCATGTCGCTAAGAAACTATTTACTAAATTCACAGAGTCGCTTGGCACATCTGTGTACAACCCTGACACTAAGAAATCATTTACTGAATTCACAGAATTGCTTGGCACATCTGTGTACAAATCTGATGCTATGAAATCATTTACTGAATTCACACAATCCATTGGCACATCTGTGTACAACCCTGACGCTAAGAAATCGTTTACTGAATTCATAGAATCGCTTGGGACATTGGTGTACAAACCAGTCTGATGGCAACCTACATTACTCCCATGGCAGGGTGTATTTTCTATTTGAAATAAGAATAACATTTAATGTATATGTTGAAAAGTGCAATAAAAAGTCATACACGAATCTCCGAATCAAACAGACACGACAATTTCAATTTCTTGTATGTTAGAATAAATCACACAGACTTTGAAAACGTCAACAATAGTGGCAGGGTATCTGGCTTATGGATGAAAGACATTTCGAAAGATGGGTATGGGTAGGGTTCTATACACGGCAAGCCACCGGATGACGATCATGATCATGATGATGATGATGATGACGACGACGACGATAATGATGATGGTGATGATGATGATGATGATGAATATGATGGTGGTGGTGATGACGATGGTGATGATGATGACGATGGTGATGATAATGATGGTGATGATGATGATGATGATGACGACGACGACTATGATGATGATGATGATGAAAAGTCTTAGAATAAAACAGGAAAATAATCTATTTTATGGCAATGACCTTTCAGAACCCAGAAGCAACGTTGAAATCAAGCGCACGGGAAAAGAACCAATATGATAATTTAGAACAAAGTATTAGAATTTAAACCGAACACAATAACAAAAGAGTATTTATTTGTTCTATAACAAATTAATGCACAATGAAAAGGCATTTCGCGTGCCGTATTCGGCGAACAATAAACGAGTTGAGTAGAGATAAGAACCGACATCACAGCAGTCGAGTTATTTCTATAAGTGCCTCGTTCTCATTTTCAACAGCCAGCGAACAATAAACAATTTCTCATACATATCAAGGCATTAGCAATTAGTCGGTTCCATCCAATTTTGTGCAACCATAGATAGACTGTATTCTAAATTTGCGACTGCCGTTGGGATAATTAATGCTACACATTAGAACAATTTCAGCTACAAACTTTATGTGTTTTAAGTATTTCTGCCAAAGTATAAATCATTTATTCACTTCATATAGTACATCTTTGAATCAAACACTATTTTTTATGACATATTATAACAAAGTAACGATCTTTGAATCAAACACTATTTTATGACATTTTACAACAAAGCAACAGTCTTTGAATCAAATACTAATTTTATGACATTTTATAACAAAGTAACAGTCTTTGAATTCACCGCACAAATTCGGTATTTGAGTTCAAAGATCAGTAAGTTCGTGACCCTTTTCACCTCATGTGACGTACTGGGTATATGGTGCTCATCAACATGTAGAAAGTCCCTTGCAGAGCGTCGCTCTCATCAAAGCGCGTCGGGAAACCTCTCGATCTTATGTCGTCTCCCTTGCCTCATGCACCTTCATGCCCAAGATGTCTGCAATGTCCTGCGTCTATCTTCATGCCCAAGTTGTCTGCAATGCCCTGTGTCCATCTTCGTGCTGGCCGACCCCAGCCTCTTCTACCGGGAACCAGGTCTTCTATCACTGTACTTCCAAGCCACTGTGACGTTTAATATGGTCGAAGTAGAGGGTGTATTTTTAATGACAGTTCAGTGTTTGAAAATAATGCCGGTCAAAGTTTTGTATTCACCCTCTGTAAAGTTCATGCAACATAATAGGTAAATACAAAACTTGGACCGGCATTATTTTCAAACACTGCACTGTCATTAAAATATACTTTGTATTTCAGTCTCTAGACAATGTGCTGTTTATGAACTAGTTTTCTTCAATATTCAGATCTTATAAAATTTCAAAATGTTTTCTTATTCTTGCCTGAGAACATTGGGAGAGGAGAGGAGTGGGTCAGAATGCCAGAGGAAAAGTCAGACCGGCGCAGGGTCATATTAATATTGGATCTGGAATGCAGGGATTTGGCCGGCAGGCAGCGTTGAATGGGAGATGCAACAATTGATCCACGACATTTCACGACCAGACTATGTAATCATCTACATTGATGGCTCTGTGCTCAGAGGTAAAAGAAGTGCTTGGTTGTTCGTGGTGAAGGTTGGAGGAAGATGTTTGGTGCAAGAGAGTCTGGCATATTTTTTTTCGTTCTCGCTGGTGTTGAACTCAAGCGTAGTCCATGCACCCTACTTCCAGCAGCACTGAACTGGTGTTTGCATGTGGGATAGCTTTCCCTATTACCAGTGTTCCTCGCCATCAAGCGAACCCACTCCGACTTCAGAGGTACTTGTCATTTACGTCCACAAGTCAGGGACAAGAAATCAACATTTTAATTCAGCCGACCGATGTAGAGATTGAATCCCCTACTTCAGCATCGGCACATCTGACGTTTAAGAAGGAGCGTTCTTATTCATTCGGTCGTGCTGACCTCCAAGCAAGGCATATGATACCACAACATCTAGTCTGAGAATGGAGGTGGAGGCGGTCACGACGGCGTTCCACAGGCTGAAGGACAAACAGCACACGCATGCCGTGATTATAACGGACTCACAAAGTATGATGGGAAAGGTGAAGACAGGCAAGCTTCGGACAGAGTGGCGGGCTTCTATTCAGCAATCATAAATAGAGAGCATCTGTTGGATTGTTTCCCCGTCACATGCTGGTGTGGTGGGAAGCGAGCAGGCGGACAGATTGGCTGAGTCTGCACCGCTTGGTGTGGCATTGGTGCATGATAAGGCAGAAGTGGTTGGGACCCTTGAGAATTGTGTGTATAGTGCAAAAGAACAGGTAGATCATCACGGCCTGGAGAGAATGGTGCTGCAGGGAGTGACCAGAGGATCTGGCGGACACTCAGAACTCCGAGGAAAGGCCAGACCGACACATAATCAGACTACTACTGGCACCATAAGTGTTGGGACTTTCCCCTGTCTGTTGCAGATGAGGACGTAGCTAGTATGGGAATGGTTCGAATGTTGCGATGTCTGATCTTTAAAAAAAAAAAAAAGTCGACAGGGTCGACTTCATTGCACCGGGTTTTATCCCTTATGGCTCGGTCTCTTTCCGCAGCACGGAAAGCGTCGCACAAAGCACGAACTCCGTAGATTTTAGCAACGACCCACAAGAGAAACATTTAACTCGTAAACCGAAGGGCGCGGCCCGGTATCGAACCCACAACCTTCGGAGCACGAGTCAAACGGCTTGACCACTTCGCCACAGAGACTCCATAGAGATGTCTGATCTTGACTAAATTCAACATTTCTTCTTAAGCTATAGTATTTTAGCTCAAAATCCCACAGTTTCTTCTTAGTGATTAGGAAATTGTTTATGACTCACACCCATACTTTATCACTGGAAGACCTGCATGTATAAGGTGCAGGTATAAGAAACGGCACAGCCAGACGCGAGAGGTACATCGGGAAAACAAAGTGTCTCGTCAACCAACACAGAACTGGCACTATTAGCCACCGGACGCTGATGCATATGCTGGGGGGAGAATCTGAGCACCTATGGACATGTCCGGAGTGCAACGAAGATACCCCAACTGATAACTGATAACTGATAACTGATTACCAATGTCCCTCGCCATCAGGCGAACACAACCAGACTTCTGAGGTTCTTGTAATTTCCATTCCCAAGTCAAGAAGAAGAAGTCAACATGTTAATTAGTTTCGTTAAGGATCAGTTTAACTGCACACTAAGTGCTCTTGTGGTTTAGTTTCGCTGAGGATGAGCATTAACTGCACACTATTTGCTCCAGTGGTTCACTTTCGCTGAAGATGAGTATTAATTGCACACTAAGTGCTCCAGTGGTTTATTTTCGCTGAAGATCAGTTTAATTCAGCGCGGACAACGCTTGAGTTCAAAGCGATCGAACGCAAAAATAAAATTGGGTATTTGAACATGAGCGGACATATCAAGCCGGCAGCTGGTCTGATCACAGTGCTGATCAGTTTCATCTTTTGGTAATTCAGATATAAACCAAACAGCGGACTCAGGCATCAACCAAAGAATTGGGTTGGTTTCATACATGCACAGTGATGACGCTTTCAGGCCCAGCAACATCATGTCTGAAAGATGTCGTCCATAGGAGATAATAGTGCCCAGAACGAGGCGGGAATTCCCAGCCTAATCAAAACCCAGCCTTCAGATCTATCATTTAACTGTCATTTACTGTCAATATAATACCTTGCGGTGTATGGCGGGGGGGGGGGGGGGGGGGGGGGGGGGGTGTCTTCGAGCATGAGGAATTAAGGCCGCCTGGCTAGTGCATTCGCAACGAACTGTGCAGGTTAAGATTTTCTTTTTGCCCCCGACAGAAAAAAATATCACACACCTTACTGAGGATTCGAACCCGGGTCTCCACAAGGAGAATGCGGCGTTCTAGCCTCTCGGCCAGTTGCTCCTCATTCATCTACATTAACTAATTATAAGCAATTGCACCCCGTTAGAGGCGGGAGTTCCCAGTCTAAACACCAGCGTCGGATCATATACATTAATTAATTATAAGCAATTGTACCAGGTTACGGGCGCAGTTCGTAATCCCGCATACCCGCGTTCAAGACACAGCTGCAGTCAGCGCGATACTGACCCCATCACATTCCATTTGCCGATTGGTCTATAAGAAATATAGATGTTTGTCTAATTGACCTCATGGCCTGTAAAAAACCGTTTCTTGCGTATCCTTTACAGGACGTCGCAGTCATCCCCAGCAGTTATTTTTGGGACTGTGATTTCTTGGTAAGATTACGTTCGGTAGTTTACCATTGCTTTCTGAGCGACCGGCTCACATACCCCTAAGTTACCGACGCGGCTAGAACCACCACGGATTCTCGCGCACGTCACGTTACTCACGAGGGTATACGGGATTACGGAGAAAGTCGCTAACCTCTATGCCAGGGAGCCCGGCCTTAGATCTTCTACACTTCTGAAAATATTTTCACTGTATAGGGGAAAAAATCTGGAGACATTACGTATCCCTCTTGCACACCTCTCTTAATAGGCCGATATTGACCTACTCCATTATCAATCTTTATGACTGCTTGTTGTTTCCAATACGTTTTTAAAAAAAATTTAAATTAAAAGTCTAAATTATTTCCCATCAATTTGTAGATCTGCAAGCATCTTCATCATATTTGACATGTCTTGATTTTTCGAAAGCCTTTGTGTAGTCAATGAAGCAAAGATGTAGGTCTATGTTCACTTATATACAACTCTCGATTATCGTATTATCTACATGAATTAATTATAAGTAATAGTACCCAGAACTAGGTCGCCGGTGTTACGGAGTTGGTGCACTGAGCTGAGTTTCTCCAGACTCAGGTTTGAGTTAGGAGGAGAACGGAGCACTTATGGGTTACACCCGCGTGTCGTGATGTTGATCCATAGGCTAAACTAAACTAAACTAAACTAGGTCGGGATACTAAGCACTAGCCATCGTATCATCCACACTATTTAATTATAAGTGTTCGCATGACCCTATCAGACCCTGGCACTCTCTTTCCACAAATCTTTCCAGTTGTCACAGCATGTTATAATATGTGTCTCCTCGTCATGTGGCCAAAACATTCTGACAGCCGTTTTTTATATTAGTGATTAGTTAGAGATTCGATATTCTGACGATACAGTATTACTATCCACAATACAGAATGGTATAGAAAGCCTAATAACCTCAACCCAATTGAATAGTAAAAATCACAACTTATATCTTAACATAGCAAAAACGAAGATAATGCGTAAAGATAAAACTACTGTGTAGAAAGAAATATATATTAATGAGGAAAAACTGGAAGTGGTGGAACATTTCGAATATCTTGGGTCATTGATTACCAAGAATGGTGACACAATGAAAGACATTAAAAGACGAATATCTTTCGCTCTTCAAAGACTAAAACAACTGAATAAATTGTGGAGTGGGACAGATAGAACTATACAATTAGATTTTAAAGAGCATGCATCTTTCCCATTGCACCATGAGATCTGGACACTTACTAAACAAGCTGAACAGCGCATAAATGCCTTTGAATATAAATGTTAAAAATGAGTTCTAAGAATATCTTGGATAAAGAAAAGAACAAAGCATCCATACTTCAAGAGTTGAATATTGAAGAAGGCTGGCTATTAAAGACGATAGAACAAAGAAAATTGAAATATTTTGGTCTCTTGAAACGTCACGAAAGTTTGGAGAGAACAGTAATGGAATGGTATATGCCTGGGAAGAGAGAAAGAGGAAGGTCAAAGAGAAGATGGGTGCAGGATGTGGCGGATGATCTCCAGATGAGTGTATCGGACATGAGACATCTTGCTTATGATCGAGAGGTTTTCCGCAAGGTTGTTATGGGAGCGAGGTTCTGCAAAGGACATGCTAATGAATGAATGAATGCATGAATGAATGAATGAATGAATGAATGAATGAATGAATGAATGAATGAATGAATGAATGGTAAGTTGTTCTTGTGTCGAAGCTTCTATTCCGGACTCCGCCATACGATCCACAGGTGCAGTTTTCTCGAAGTCTCCTGGAGGTCGTCGCTGAAGCTACGGAGTTCGTGCTTTGTGGACGCGTTTGTTATGTCGTCCTGCTGGAAGAGACCGAACCTTGTGGAATATGATTGGCACCTGGCCGTCTTGAGAGACGTTAGTTTGTAAAATGAAGTTATACCTCTCCATAGCACAAAGCCTGGACTGAATTTAGAGACCATGTGTTGCCTATGCAGTATTATCCCTCTCTCGGCCTGTCTAGTTTACTCCCGAGGAAAGGTCTTATGGAATATAACCCGGTGCAATGAAGTCGATCCATGAAGCCAATTTCAATGCAATTTAAATGTAAGGGGATGTAATCGCCACATTTTATTATTTATTGTTGGAATTCTAGTTCGGTTACATACCCCTGTGTCTGCGGAAACAACTATTATTAACAATTATAACAACAATTATTCCCATTTTACATGCGGAATTGTGTTCTGGAATCCTCTTTGAATCCCAGGGGATGCTTCTGTTACAGAGATGGCGACAGCGCACTCTGTCTTGATAAAAAAATTGAATTACGCCTTACGTCATCAGAGGTTGTTTTGGGGTGCAGAGTCGGAGACGCTTAATCATTGCTGTCTCCAGACAAATGTGTTACTGTTGACTGGAAAGTAACTCTTAGGAATTGCTTTTCATAGCCACATTTCAGATTCTCAAGAGTCATCATGATCCACACTCCTCCTCCTCCTCCTCCTTTTCTCCTCCATCATCATCATCATCATCATCATCATCATCATCATCATCATCATCATCATCATCATCATCATCTTCTTCTTCTTCTTCTCCTTCTTCTTCTTCTTCTTCTTCTTCTTCTTCTTCTTCTTCTTCTTCTTCTTCTTCTTCTTCTTCTTCTTCTTCTTCTTCTTCTTCTTCTTTTTCTTCTTCTTCTTCTTCTCCTTCTTCTTCTTCTTCTTCTTCTTCTTCTTCTTCTTCCTCTTCTTCTTCTTCTTCTTATTATTATTATTATTATTATTATTATTATTGTTCTTGTTCTTCTTCTTCTTCTTCTTCTTCTTCTTCTTCTTCTTCTTCTTCTTCTTCTTCTTCTTCTTCTTCTTCTTCTTCTCCTCCTCCTTTTTTGCGTGTGCCCACTATTCCCCAATAGAACATTGGCTCTAGACTAATTTACGCAAGTCTTCTTTAGCTATCTTTTTTGCCTATTTGAAGGTCTCCCTTTGGTTAGTTTGTCCTGTGGGCTCCAGAGACACGATTTTCTGGTTTTTCTTCTTCTTCTTATTGTCCATGCCTTGTCTTTGTACTAGGGTAAGGCTTGTACCCTACCAATTGCGCTCCTCCGCCCGAAGCCGTTGGCACAATGTGGGGTGTCGTATCTAATCCAAATAACAGTATTGATTTTACGTTGAAGTTAAATATGCTAAGTGTGGTACTAGTTTTAACGTCTTTTAACTTCCACAAACAATACTACCTTTTTCTGTTAGCGCCGAATGTTCCGAGCGCTCAACAAACCCGACACCCCACATTGTGGCAACAGCTTCGGGTGGAGCAGCGCCATTGGGAGGGTACAAGCCTTACCCTGGTGTGAGAAAATGCAACCTAAAGACTACATGTCGTGGCAGGTCAGATCAAGCCCTAAGCCTTAGGTGACAACTGATCTAGGATCAAAACTCCGAAAGGCGGACAGTTAGAGCATTGCTTTGCTGATCCGGCGCTTGCGCAGCTGGTCTTGTTCCAGACATATTGGTGTTACCTTTCTTCTGGAGTAAACAAATCAGGCCGAGAGTGGGATCATGCTGCATGGGCAACACGTGGTCTCTACAATTCAGATCTGACTTTATGCTATGGGGAGGTTATTTTGCGTTCATTTTATAAGCTAAATAACTAACATCTGCCAAGACAGCAATGTCGAGTACATATTTCTATTCCTAGTTCTATGAAAACTAATCTTCTTCTTCTGCGTACGTCCGGAATTGCGTTGTGGATATTGATGTCCTGATGTTACGTTATCTCGGAACAGTCATAACATCTGATGGGAGATGCCTCAATGAGATTAGAACAAGAATTGCCATTGCGAAGGTAGCCTTTTGCAATGATGGAAAACATACTGACCAATAAAAAGATATCAATTGAAACGAGAAAAAGAGTTGAAGTGCTACATAGAACCTATACTTTTGTATGTATGTGAAGCGTGGACAATGAGCAGCCAAGCTGAAAACCATCTGATGTCTGTGGAAATGTGGTTTCTGAGGAAATGCAAAGAATACCTATGAACAGACAGAACAACCAATGACCAAGTCCTTCGAGAAACAAATGACGATCGTAAACTGATTAGAGTCATTAGACGTAGACAGTCAAAATTTTTGGACATGTTATGAGAAGAAATGACTTGGAGAACTGGCAAGATCGAAGGGAAGAGACCAAGGGGAAGACATAGAAGTAAATACCTGGATGGCTTGGCCGCATGACATGGTCGAGACAGGAACACAGAGCTGAGCCACGACTCTGGTGATCGAGTGAGATGGCAGAACATGACCGCCCACGCTTATCGGCATGGCACATGATGGATGGATGGATGTTACAAGCAATGAAGACAAACTCTTTTAAGTGCCCTGGCTATGCATGTTACATTAACCCAACCTGGCAGGGAAGACATGGGCAGACTCTGGTGGTCAAGGACGGCTTACAGCATTCGATACTGGATATGAGTGGGTGTAGTCAGAAGAATAAATAGGTGCACGGAAGGAATGCAGATAAAAATCGGATTCTGGAACCTAATAAATATGTATGCAAGTGGGAAATCTTGCATACGCAGATATATATATATATATATATATATATATATATATATATATATATTATATATATATATATATAGAGAGAGAGAGAGAGAGAGAGAGAGAGAGATAGTTGGGACTGGTTTAAAGGTTCAGTGGATACCCCTTTTACCGGGTATCTGATATGCGGTGACTTCAATGCCCGCGCCAAGGAGTGGGACAGGTCAGGAGAGAACAGACAAGGTACTGCTCTTGCTGAGGCCTTGCTTGAGACGGATGTTGTCTGTTTAAATGACTGGACACCAACTAGGCTAGCAATGAGACCCGGGGACCCTGGCACGGCCATCGACCTGGCACTTGTATCCCAAGAGGCGGCATCAGACATAAAATGGAGTGTCTTTGGAGACCATGGAAGTGACCACCTACCCTGTTCTGTGCTGATACCTAAGTCCAGCAGAGTTAGGGCTATAAGAGCTCGCAGGGTATTCAGTTATGATTTCGAACCAGTCTTCGCTCTTTGGGCGCCTTAGATCACAGGGAAGATTTAAACCAACAAGAAGAATTTTCACCCAACCACCATGGAGGACACCAGAGGTAGAGAATTCATAGAGGGAAAAGAAGGCGGCCATAAGGAATTGGCAGAGGGTACGGAGAGCAACCAATTCAGTTGACACAGAATTGGAGGAGGCTGAAAGATATAAAAAGTGAAGGTGCAGGAATTTAAACTCCAGGCAGCAGAGACAAAAATGATGACGTGGGAACAGTTTATCAATGAAGTCGGTGGGGATGTGACATTGGGAACAGTTTATCAATGAAGTCGGTGGGGATGTGACATTGGGAACAGTTTATCAATGAAGTCGGTGGGGATGTGACATTGGGAACAGTTTATCAATGAAGTCGGTGGGGATGTGACATTGGGAACAGTTTTATCAATGACGTCGGTGGGAATGTGACATTGGGAACAGTTTATCAATGAAGTCGGTGGGATGTGACATTGGGAACAGTTTATCAATGACGTCGGTGGGGATGTGACATTGGGAACAGTTTATCAATGAAGTCGGTGGGGATGTGACATTGGGAACAGTTTATCAATGACGTCGGTGGGGATGTGACATTGGGAACAGTTTATCAATGAAGTCGGTGGGGATGTGACATTGGGAACAGTTTATCAATGACGTCGGTAGGGGATGTGACATTGGGAACAGTTTATCAATGAAGTCGGTGGGGATGTGACATTGGGAACAGTTTATTCAATGAAGTCGGTGGGGATGTGACATTGGGAACAGTTTATCAATGAAGTCGGTGGGGATGTGACATTGGGAACAGTTTATCAATGACGTCGTGGGGATGTGACATTGGGAACAGTTTATCAATGAAGTCGGTGGGGATGTGGCATTGGGAACAGTTTATCAATGACGTCGGTTGGGGATGTGACATTGGGAACAGTTTATCAATGAAGTCTGTGGGGATGTGACATTGGGAACAGTTTATCAATGAAGTCGGTGGGGATGTGACATTGGGAACAGTTTATCAATGAAGTCGGTGGGGATGTGACATTGGGAACAGTTTATCAATGACGTCGGGTGGGGATGTGACATTGGGAACAGTTTATCAATGAAGTCGGTGGGGATGTGACTTGGAACAGTTTATCAATGAAGTCTGTGGGGATGTGACATTGGAACAGTTTATCAAGGAAGTCTGTGGGGATGTGACATTGGGAACGTTTATCAATGAAGTCGGTGGGGATGTGACATTGGGAACAGTTTATCAATGAAGTCGTGGGGAGGTGACATTGGGAACAGTTATCAATGAAGTCGGTGGGGATGTGACATTGGGAAACAGTTTATCAATGAACGTTCGGTGGGGATGTGACATTGGGAACAGTTTATCAATGCAAGTCGGTGGGGATGTGACATTGGGAACAGTTTATCAATGAAGTCGTGTGGGGATGTGACATTGAGAAACAGTTTATCAATGAAGTCGGTGGGGATGTGACATTGGGACAGTTTATCAATGACGTCGGTGGGGATGTGACATTGGGACAGTTTATCAATGAAGTCGTGGGGATGTGACATTGGGAACAGTTTATCAATGAAGTCGGTGGGGATGTGACATTGGGAAACAGTTTATCAATGAAGTCGGTGGGGATGTGACATTGGGAACAGTTTATCAATGACGTAGGTGGGGATGTGACATTGGGAACAGTTTATCAATGAAGTCGGTGGGGATGTGACATTGATGGGAACAGTTAATCAATGAAGTCGGTGGGGATGTGACATTGATGGGAACAGTTAATCAATGAAGTCGGTGGGGATGTGACATTGATGGGAACAGTTAATCAATGAAGTCGGTGGGGATGTGACATTGATGGGAACAGTTAATCAATGAAGTCGGTGGGGATGTGACATTGATGGGAACAGTTAATCAATGAAGTCGGTGGGGATGTGACATTGATGGGAACAGTTAATCAATGAAGTCGGTGGGGATGTGACATTGATGGGAACAGTTAATCAATGAAGTCGGTGGGGATGTGACATGGGAACAGTTTATCAATGAAGTCGGTGGGGATGTGACATTGGGAACAGTTTATCAATGAAGTCGGTGGGGATGTGACATTGGGAACAGTTTATCAATGACGTCGGTGGGGATGTGACATTGATGGGAACAGTTATCAATGAAGTCGGTGGGGATGTGACATTGATGGGAACAGTTAATCAATGAAGTCGGTGGGGATGTGACATTGGGAACAGTTTATCAATGAAGTCGGTGGGGATGTGACATTGGGAACAGTTTATCAATGACGTCGGTGGGATGTGACATTGGGAACAGTTTATCAATGAAGTCGGTGGGGATGTGACATTGGGAACAGTTTATCAATGACGTCGGTGGGAATGTGACATTGGGAACAGTTTATCAATGAAGTCGGTGGGGATGTGACATTGGGAACAGTTTATCAATGACGTCGGTGGGATGTGACATTGGGAACAGTTTATCAATGAAGTCGGTGGGGATGTGACATTGGGAACAGTTTATCAATGACGTCGGTGGGGATGTGACATTGGGAACAGTTTATCAATGAAGTCGGTGGGGATGTGACATTGGGAACAGTTTATCAATGACGTCGGTGGGGATGTGACATTGGGAACAGTTTATCAATGAAGTCGGTGGGGATGTGACATTGGGAAACAGTTTATCAATGACGTCGGTGGGGATGTGACATTGGAACAGTTTATCAATGAAGTCGGTGGGGATGTGGACATTGGGAACAGTTATCAATGAAGTCGGTGGGGATGTGACATTGGGAACAGTTTATCAATGAAGTCGGTGGGGATGTGACATTGGGAACAGTTTATCAATGAAGTCGGTGGGGATGTGACATTGGGAACAGTTTATCAATGACGTCGGTGGGGATGTGACATTGGGAACAGTTTATCAATGACGTCGGTGGGGATGTGACATTGGGAACAGTTTATCAATGAAGTCGGTGGGGATGTGACATTGGGAACAGTTTATCAATGAAGTCGGTGGGGATGTGACATTGGGGAACAGTTTATCAATGACGTCGGTGGGGATGTGACATTGGGAACAGTTTATCAATGAAGTCGGTGGGGATGTGACATTGGGAACAGTTTATCAATGACGTCGGTGGGGATGTGACATTAGGAACAGTTTATCAATGAAGTCGGTGGGGATGTGACATTGGGAACAGTTTATCAATGACGTCGGTGGGGATGTGACATTGGGAACAGTTTATCAATGAAGTCGGTGGGGATGTGACATTGGGAACAGTTTATCAATGAAGTCGGTGGGGATGTGACATTGGGAACAGTTTATCAATGAAGTCGGTGGGGATGTGACATTGGGAACAGTTTATCAATGAAGTCGGTGGGGATGTGACATTGGGAACAGTTTATCAATGAAGTCGGTGGGGATGTGACATTGGGAAAATTCTGGAGGCTGAACAGGCAGATGAAGAGACAGGCGATGCCTGGTACACATGGTACCGTTTATGCTGATAACAACCGACCTATGACAACTGATCAGGACAAAGGGCAGGCTTTTCTTGCACGATTTTTAAAACAGACAGATCAGCAAGATAGATTAGAGATATGGTCAGAGAAACCTTGCCACGGGTCACTAGGAAGGAGGACTGTGAGATTAAGGTGGAGGTTATTAAACGGGTACTGAAGTGGGCTAAAGAAACAGCGTCAGGCCCGGATGGGGGTGAGGTACACCCATATGAGTAACATGAATGATGGGGACTTGGAGGAGATGGCTGTTTTTTTTTTTCAATCTAAGCATCGATACGGCGGAAATACACCACAGTTGGCTGCATAGCTACCTGGTCCAACTCCCAAAGCTAGGTAAAGATCATTCCAGACGTAATGGATACCGAATCATGACCCTGCAAAACACCTTTGGCAAAGTCCTCGGAAAGGTAATAGCAGTCGGGCTCCAGCGGCGTTTGGAATGTCGTAATCTGCTTCCCCTGTACTATTACACCTGGTTTGCCACAGGGATCGGCCATGTCGCCAATGCTCTTTAAGGTCTACACCAGCAAGATCGCAGCTATTGAGACACCAGGTGTGGGTAGAATCTTGACATTTGCAGATGATGTGCTGGTGTACAGACAGGGCAGAGACAGGGCCAGTTTGGCGGAAGACTTACAGGTGGCAGTAAACAGGGTGGCATGAGTGGTGCAGGGATGCAGGGGCCGTTATAAACCCAGACAAGGCATCAGTTGTGTGGTACTCCCTGGATAACCAGACCGTCAGGGCAGATGTCCCAGGTGTTGTGTTGAATGGATGTCCTCTTAATAGAGAGAGTAAATTGAAGTGCTTGGGTATCACCTTTGACAGGTGTTTGTCTTTTGGGGATCGTGTTGGGAATTTGGTGGTGAAGGCTGGTAGGGTCCTTAATACATTGAGGGCGATGTCAGCAACCGGAGTAGATCAGATGATGCTTTACAGGCTCTTTCAGCATTGACTAATTTCTGTCATTGAGTATGGTTTGGGGTTAGTGAGAGTATCAAAGAGCTAGCTTGAAAGTTTGGAGCGCATACAAAATGCTGCCACGCGGGTAATCCTGGGGTGCACAAAGGACACACCAATTATATGCATGAGGCATATCCTGGCGCTACCAAAAATGACGGTTGGCATAGGGTCCTTCAGGCTAAATGGTACCTAGAGAGTTGCTGCAGATAGGAATCACCCACAGCATGAAGCCATGGATATGGTCGGATGTCATAGACTAAGACGAGACAGGTCCTGGATGGCACAGGAAGAAATATCTATACGTCAGGTGTGTGATCTGGAGACAATCAATCGTGAAAAGTGTGGGTTGGGGTTCGGAGGACATGACGGACTGGCACGGTGTGATGGTGACCACTGGGTTGTGGGTGCGGAGAGTGGGCGGCGAGCTGTGCTGGGTTTGAAGTACGGCAACTGATCCGGGGTGGCACACATCAAAGTGACGTGGTTTATCTGCGCCGATGGTCGGTGGTGGGAGGCGGACGTGGTGGTTGAGGTTTTATTGGCATAGGCTAATGGACGGGTCTTGGGTGGGGAGGGGGAGTCTGGCGTGTGGAATGGAGTTGGAGGAGGTGGCGGCGGCGTTCCGTTGAGTTGGAGGGAATACTGCAACACACATTGTGTTCATTGCGGATTCAGGGAGAATGCTTTGTGGGGTGGAGAGGGGGTGGGGGGTGTTTCGTGTGGGTGGCTGTCGTCGCTTCGGACGTCTCAGATTGTGAGAGTTGTGTGAATGTTTTGGCCTGGCCATGCGGGGGTGCGGAAAAGAGACAGGCTGGCGGGCTGGCGGGGAAAGCGCCTCTTGGCGGTAGATTGTCTATGGACCAAGGGGTAGGTGGTCAAGCGTGTGTGGGACCAGGTGGAGAAGGCGGGGGAACAGATTGAGAAACCTGTATGTCGAAAGAATGAAATTGCGGTGGATCGGAAGGGGTTCTGGAGGAATCTCAGAGCTGAGAGGGGGGACCAGGAGAACTTTATAAATCAGATAGTGGTGGGAACGATTAGTAGTATGACTCTTCGCTGGATGTTGAATGAGGGGACGGAGCACATATGGGAATGTCCTGAATGCAGTGATGTCGGTTCTTAACTCAATTCAACTTGCGTTGTGGCTGTTTACAGCAGAGCGGCGATATTTGCATCTTTCATTCGACTCATCCGACTTCTTCAGGTATTTATTGTCCGGTTACCTTCCCGGGAAAACTAGTCTTGCATTGTGTAATCTTACTTTTGTATGTCTTGCTGCCTTTTCTGTCCGTCTGTCCCCTTGTGGGGAATTTTCATTGGTCATGTTATAAGAAGAGAGGCAATGGAAAACATCGTGGCAACTGGAAAGATCTGTGGTAACGGAGCCAAGAGCAGACTGAGAGAAATGATACTGGATAAACTGGAGCGGCAGCATTGAGGAATACCACCAACAGAACTTACTCAGAACGCCAGGGAACGAGGTCTCTGAAGTTGCATGATCGTCTACGCTTGATGGCAGGCACACGATAATGTTGATTTATTACCCAGTATGTGTACACATTGCTACCTAAATAGAATGCAAATCTTGATAATGTAAACCTTGACCCTAGGAGATAAGCGATCTTGAAAATTCCGCTTTATGCAAACCAGTCTGAGTAGACGGGACAAATCGCTTTATTGCAAACCACTCTGAGCAGACGGGACAAAATCGATAACAACGCATATTTTTCTTTTCATAAAATAACGTATAATCAATAGAACCTAACGTAACAAGACGGAATAATCTTTGTGTCAACACAACACGAATAAGAGCTCAAATATATCTAACATTTGAAAAAAAAATATGAGAACAAACAATGTATAAAATAAGAGATCGGGCAGACAAAACATCAACTCCATGACTAAGTCATAACATTCATTTTGTCCATAACGAATCATTTAGAAATAATAATCAAAATGTGAAAAATGAGCTGACCAAAACTTCGATCAAATAAGTTAAAGAGAGTCTTATCTCATCTCCTCTCATTTTATCTCATCTCACTCCACCCCATCTTATTCCTCTTGTACCTTGCTGTGTCGAGATGAAGCATAAACAGCGGGAGAGTGCTCGTCTATGATCTTCATGTATCGAGATTCCTATGAACTCGGTCATTCCCTTTATCCATCGTTTACACGACCGGCCTCTTCTTCGGTTTCCATTTGGTCTGTACATCATTGCTTGTTGTGGTATATTGTTAGTTGATAGCCTAGTTATGTGGCCGAACCATTTAACTTGCTGTTTTCTGATGAAATCTAGCGCTGCTAAAATTCCCACTTTAGTCCTGATTTCATTTCTGATATTATCTCTTCTTGATACATTGAGTATTCTTCTCAGGAATCTCATTTCAGATGTTGTGTAAATTTATCTTTTCTCATTATCGATCATTGTCCAGGTCTGACATTTGTTAAAGAGGGTAAGCGATGAAAACCAATGAAAACTGCAATAATAGTTTGAAGAAAAAAAAAAATGAACAGTGAACGCCAATACAAAATTCGTGAAATTTGTAACAAGTAAAAACACACAGCGGAAATTAAAGAATCTATGTTTAGACATATTGGCACAAAAGTTATTGGTTCATAAAATAGTTGAAATTTTACTGTTCGCCTCCCTACATTTTATTACGAATGGTGTAAACAAATGCCCATATCGTGGACAGCAGGATTCCCATGATAAAAGTAAGAATTGCGTAGAAAACATGATCAAGTTAATATTTCTTCTTCTTTTTTCATCATCATCATCATCATCATCATCATCATCATCATCATCATCATCATCATCTTCTTCTTCTTCTTCTTCTTCTTCTTCTTCCGTTCATTTTCAGGCGCCAATCTGAATATATTTAAATACAATAGTGGTCATCTTGAACATGTCGACATTTTCGTATAGTTTGTGCACAAACTAAGTTGATGAGGGGAGCCAAATCAGTCTTCTATGTTATAATGGATACTCTTGCAGCAAGAATTGAGTTGAGTTGAGTCAAGAACTGACTTCACAGCACTCGGTTTTAAAACTGACTACTCCACTGCTACACGTGCTGGAGTGACAGACATGCAACTGGACCTTCATTCACCGATGAATTTCTGTAGGTTTTACCCGTTCAGTGATTTAAAAACGAACAAACGCATAATAGAACGCTGCTCCTATTTGATAAATGTCAAAAGTGGGGCGGTGATCTTTAAACTGTCCTTATGACGTCACCGAGATTGTCTGCACCGTGATATCACGTGCTTGACTCTTGACACCCTCAACAACAATATTGATAGGTTATATGACAATGGCATGGTTATTTTAATTTCTATCACACTGTTAAGGTTTTTACGCGAAGCCCCCACGTATACGAAGTATATTTCTATGTGAGGTATATGGTATATGAGGCACCTGTGTCCCATCTACATCTGTTGTGTATATATATCAAAGTAATGTTGTTCGCGTGAATATATTTGCTATTTCACCCAAAATTCAAGTATATTTTAAACTATAACAATATGCATTCATATTTATATAATTAAAAGTATACCCAAAGGCTTCCTTGTGCAGCTCCAGTAGAACTTTTCTGTAACATGTTCAGAGCAATGCTTCTCTCGTTTTCTTGCAACAAGATTCACACTCAACAAGATGGCGGTTTTCTTAGTTCAACCGGAAGCGGAAGTAGCTGAGGGTTAATGAACTTCAAGCTACAGGGGTCACACACTGGGTGGGAAACTGGCGTGAATGGCGCGCAGATTTGCTTATGTTGTTTTGCTGGGTTCAATTCTGTGTCGGGGTCGTCGCTAGGGATCGTTGTATAGGACATGTAACGGTTATATATGTAGGCACCGCTCTAGGAGGTATCATTGTTCGGAGTTTCTTCTTACCATTGACACCGGCAACAACCGACACGCATCGTTGGATTGGGCGATTGAGTTCCAGCCCTTTGGTGCGTAGAGCGGCCAGGTAAAACTCTTCTGACGTTCTCCAACTGTCTGCCCTAGAATTGTCTGGTTAGACCGAAAAGTGTATGCGGTCTTCGTGTTTGGATTCGGACCACTAGGGTAATAGACTAATCCCTGAATCCCTCTTGAGTAACAGCCTTCTTTCGTGATCATCTCTCGAGGATCTACAGCAAAAGCGTGGTCGGGTATTGGAGGCTGACCAGATATATTCGAATGCCGAAACTTAACCAAAACTTGCATTGGCATTGGAGGGATTTTAGCGGGAAGTGGGTACACTGCAGGATACTTTGGCCTGAGGTCTAAGTACTGCCCATACCGTTCATTACTTGTTTCTGTAACTGACGGATTCACATGGCCAGGTAAGACTTTAATCTCCAAAGGCACCGTTCTAATCTGCTTCTGCTTCTCTGTATGCTTCTTTTGCTCTTCCTTCTTCTTCGCAACCCACTGTTTATAACCTTCGTCGTTCGCTGCTGAAAAAACTCATCAGTTTCCGTTTGGCTCTCGGATGCTTCTTTCCCCTGGCAAACATCCCGCATCTTAATCACCTGCTTGATGCTGGTGTTTCCCAGCAGCCCCGTGGTGTACCAGTCAACCGTCCTGGAAAAAGGGAAACATCGTGGAGTTTTGCGTTCGAACCTGGATAGGGAATTTCCGGATTGACACCTATCAATTTTCCCGAACTGTTGAAACCGTATGTGTAATCCCCAGGTTGTATTTGGTAGAATAATGACGTGGGTCCCTTAACAGAGATGAATCCGGTAGGTGGAAGAGCACAGCCTCCAAAAAACCTCCCCTCCTCCTCCAAGCTGCGTCTCGCCAAAGGCAAGAACAGACGAGGGGGCTGGCTGTTGGTGTGTTGGTGCTGCCAACGGAGGTAGTTGATGATGCGTGGGAGAGTCAAAAATTGTTGGTAGTTCAGCATAATGGAGATACGATTTATAAGATCAACTCAAAAAGCATATATATGTGAAGCATAGCACGACACATTCAATTTACTTGTTGAAAAAATCGCTCGGGAATTAACTTTATCGTTTAACACAATCACGTATCCGTCAATAAATTTTCAGTTACTTCTAGTTTAGAAATGATTAGATAATCAAAAGATACATTTTAAACGTAGATGTTCGGCAGCTTATGTGATTGAATAGTCCAATTCCTAATTACATTTTTATGTGTCCTTGATGTGCGCCATTTTGAAGTTCACGTCATTTCCTCCTATCATGACATCGACTCAATGGTGCACACTTTTACGACAATTTCTGTAACATATCAAAATGATTATCACCATAATTAGGTGCCATCTCCGCACTGAAGGTCGGCTATAATCAGTCTCGAACACTGTTTGCCCTGCGTCTTCCCAGCATCTCCCATTTCTTCCAGATTAGCCTCATAAGTGATGTGTGAATGAAACAAAGTATGAGAGCAGAGAGATAATAAAGGCAGAATGCCATACGGGTCCAACTCTTAACCCTGTGAAGAAAAACAAGTTCCTTCTTTCGCTCATTCCTCTCTTTATATAGTCCACCAAGATGTAACATTGCCTTCATCTGGATGTCTCCTCTCCACTTTTTCATCCAGAAAATCCACCTAGCCTTCCAACAGTCTAAGAGCAACACAGCCAGACGTGTGTTTGTAACAGACTCACATAATATGCTCCATAAAGTGGAAACTGGACTGTTTCTGGTGGAGTGGCTAGCATCGCTGGACAGGACGGAGACTGCCAGCGTGTCATGATTGTCTACCCAGGGCCTCGGGTGTACGTGGCAATGAACAGACTGGTTGATTTGCTGCTGCACCACTTGTGGACAGAGAACTACTTTACGATAAGGTTATACGGTGGAGGATCTCTGGAATCGGATGTTGAATGCAGCTGAACAGAGTTTCCATATCTGGCAAGGTTGGTTCAGAAAGAAGTGAGTAGGATACTCAAAGACTAGATGAGAAACCAGGCAGACGTTTACTTAAGTTGTCACTGGAATAATCAGCACGATATCTCTTCTGTGGTTTAATAATAGGGCGACGGAGCACGCGTGGAAATGTCCTGAGTGCAGTGATGTCAGTTCTTGCATTTAGTATACATTATTACAGAACACCTTTTAACTATGTCTCCATCCAACCAGCCAGCCAAGCAACCAATCTACATACCCAAACCCAAAGAAACAACCAAAACAGCGAAACAACACACCAGTCAGCAAAGCAAATTAACCAGTCAGCTAAGACACCAACCAAAGGTAACAACCAACCAAATATGAAACCAATCAACAGCCAACAAACTAACCAACCAGCCAACAAATCAACCAAGCAGCCAACAAATCAGCCAATCAATAAATCAATCAATAAAGCAACAAACCCAAACAACAAATCATCCATCCAAAAAACAAATCAGCCAAATAAGAAAGTAACCAACAAACCAACAATAAACCAACGTACCCAAATAATCAACCAAACAACCAACAAATCAACCAACCCAACCAAAAAACAAAACACAAACCAACCAACCAACAAATCAACCAACCAACCAACCAACTAATCAACCAACCAAATAACAAAACAACCAACCGATAAATCAACCAAACAACAAATCAGCCATCAGCCAACAAATCAATCAACCAACCAACAAAAAACCCAAACCCAAAAAATGAACCAACTAACCAACAAATCAACCAACCAACACACAAATCAGTCAACCAATCAGCCAAGAAACTAATCAACCATCCAACTAACAAATAAACCCAAACCCAACCAACAAATCAGCCAGCTAACAAATCAACCAACCAACTAAATAATAAACCAACCAACCAACGAACACATAAACCCAAACCCATTCAAGAAACCAGCCAAGAAACTAACCAACCAAAAAACCCAAACGAATCAACCAACCAACAAACAAGCCAACCAACAGATCAACTAACCAGAAAACCAACCAATCAACAAATCAATCAGCCAACCAAGAAACCATTACAAACTTAAACGTAGGGTCCCCAAGCGAACAACACAGAAGAGGAAAAAACCCTTTCACATAGCTAAGACGGAAATCAGACGACATGTTTTATACAATAGATTTGCCTTCGGAGACGCGTCCAAGCCAGATCAATACAGATATTGTTTGCATGACCGGGCCCTAGCGCCGACTTCGGTCGAATGGGGGGGCCATCGTTTGGCTCGATGCGCCAGGAATGAAAGATATCTAATTTGCATTCAAGAATCAACAGTTTATTTTTATATCGATAGAATAACTCGGTTCACGATGTAATTTTTCTTCAGAAGCAGGCCCCCTTGCGTGGATTTTGAAGAGTATGAGCGTCGATAGTAAATACAACAATGGGAAAATATTGAATGTAAAAATTGTTTAGTTAATCATCATCATCGTGTGCCATATCGATAAGCTTGGGCGGTCATGTTTCGCCACCTCCCTCAGTCACCAGAGTCGAGGATCAGCTCTATGTTCTTGTCTCGGTTAAACCATGTGGCGTCACAGACAGCCAAAACTGCTGGGATAGATTGAGACGTCATGTACAGGACATACAAATAACTTTTATGTTTCATTATATATTGTCTAAGACCAAATTACATACCATTAATATATATTGGGAATATCTTCATCATCATTAACCATGCTGGTAAGAATGGCTGTTTATGGACGCCATCTCCCAAATATTGGTTATATCAAAGAAAAAGATGACACCAAAATATAAGATAACAATTGAAAGGAATACGCTTAACCAGGTGAATAAATGTAAATATCTAGGGGCAATTATGTCAGACTGAAGATGCACAACAGAGATTAAGACTGAATGCGAATTCTGTCCATATTCTATAGTTGTGGGTTCTTTGTGACAACCGGGAAAAATATGTGGAACGAGATTTATGAAGACAGCGAGAGAAGATTATTGACAGTGCAAGCAAAAGCTGCTTTTCAGAAAATGAAAGATATCTTATGAAATAAATCATTATCATTTAATGTAAAAAAAGATGGCTAGAAAGCTATGCAGAACCCATTTTGCTGTATAGCAGTGAATCTTGGAAAGTAAAAGAACAAAATAGGAAGAATTTGGAAGCAACAGAGATGTTGTTCCTGAAACGAATTTGGTTTTGCCGGAATTTCCCTGGACTTTTTTTCCCCTTTTAAAAAGGGGAATTTTAAAAAAAAAAAAAACGATTGGGGGGGGGCCTTTTAAAGGGGGCTTTTT